>NIVC01002031.1:0-56140 GCA_002269645.1 Macrostomum lignano | reverse complement strand
AACTTTCAGAATGGGTCAGGCCGAACATCCCGGAGGAGCTCATCGATGACCATATTCCAGAGAACTGGAGACAGCACCCCACCTTGCGGGCTACCTTTGCAGACGGGGACCGTCCTCTGGTAGCCCAGCAGACTGGCGGTGGCCGTGCGATGGCTGATCATGTACATGATCCATCTGGTGAGATGTGAGTGCGTTTGCCTCTCACAAAGAGCTCTTCGGAACGCCTCAAAGAGGACGTTATCGAAGGCGCCAATGATATCCAGGAAGATCCCCAGAGCAAAGCCATTACCAAGCACGGCTTCTCGAGTTTATCGACCAGGACGTGCAGCGCGCTTTCAGTGGAGCGACCCGCCCGAAAAGCGTGCTGGTTCTCGCTGAGAGGTTTGTTCTTCAGCTCAACAGAGAGAAGGCGCCAAAGCACCAGTCTCTCCATCAGCTTGACCAGGGAGGAGGTCAAGCTGATCGGTCTGAAGGATTTGATAGAATGGTAGTCCGAGCGGCCTGGCTTAGGGATAAAGATCACCTTTGCCTCGGTCCAAGCCTGTGGGACATAACCAAGCGTGATGCATGCCCGAAGAAGGCTGCAAAGTTTGCGCAGGAAGCCTGGGCATTTAACCGCCTCTCTTAGAAGGGCCGGTACAATGCCGTCGGGTCCTGGCTTTGAAAGGCTTGAAGGAATTTGCCGCTCTCACAATGCGGTCCTCCGTGATGATAGAGGCAGCCAGCGCGTGACCTCCCTCCGAGTGATCCGGAGTGGTCTGGTTAGCTGGCTCGTTGGGGAAAAACGCAGTGAGCATTACATCAAGCGTTTCCCCTGGGTTGTCCGTGGACGTACCGTCGGTGCGTTTGACCGAGGAGAGCTTAGACATTTTGTCCAGCGTGAGCGCTTTCACAACTCTGGAGGTGGGGCGTGAGCCCTCTAGCTCCTCACAGTATTGTCGCCATTTTTGAGCCTTTGCATTCCTAACCTCCTTTTAAACTCATGAATTGCTTCATGATAGGCGTTTGGTCTGCAGGGCTCTTAGTTTTAGTTGCTCTGCGGTGGAGTCTCTTAGCCCTGCGACGGAGGTTGCCGAGCTCGGGATTCCACCACGGCGCCGATTTTTCCCTTTATAGGCTTTTAAAGGGCAGGACGCCTCAAAGGCGGCGGTTAGCGTCTCTGTCAAAACAGTCGCGCACTCATCCGCCTCTCGGCACGACGTGATCGTGGATGGTTGGCCAGGAGACCGATGGAATTCCTTCAGGGCGAGCCCGAAGGTTTCCCAATCCGTATTTCTGGCGTTCCGTCTCCACGTAACACGAGTTGCGCTACGCGCGGCCATTAGGTTGAAGGAGATGAACTTGTGATCGAGAGTGAGGACACTGGAAGCACCGCCACGCTCCAATACTCTGGTAGAGTCTGGGCGTTGCGAGCGTAGCGTCGATCACCTCCGACCACCGTCCGTTGTCAAAGGTAGGGGTGGACCAGAGTTGCAGAACTCGAGGGTCGTAGAGGCAACGTAGGCTAGGAGGTCTTCGCCTCTCTGATTAATGCCAGTGCTGCCCCAGTGAGTGTGGTGGGCGTTGATGTCGCCGGCAACCATGAGCTCGTAGTTTTTGGCAGAGCAGAGCTCTACCAGCGTAGCGAGGGCTCTGGGGACGACCGCAGCATCGCCTGGTAGGTAAACCGAGGCAATGAGGGTGGTCTTCCCAGGAAGAAGGTCCTCGGATTGGATGACGCAGATGTCCCTGTTGGACAGGTCCGATCTGAGCCACGCACTGAGCGTTTTGCTCGCAAAGATGCAAGCTCTGGGAGGCTGGTTGGCCTCGCGAGGGCAAGTATAAAAACAATTGTAGCCAGCAGGGGCGTTCTGAGGCTTACCTCTGAGAGTCCAGGGGTCCTGGACGAGGATGAGCCCCGGCTTGTCGAGCTCGGCGTAACGCATAAGGTTGACCGAGGCTGCGACGCAGTGCTGCAGATTAATCTGCAGGCAATGGATTCCTTGGTCGCTGATCATTATCACGCAGTTGGGAATCGTTGAGCAGGTCATCCTCCTCCTTTTCAGTGGTGGGTGACCCGCAGACCTCCATGGGAGTTTCAGCGTCCTCAGCAGTTAGGGTGGCTGTGGAGTCCTCCGCGGCGTGAGCCCAGCGTGGACGTTACCGTCGCCTCCCTGCGTGCTTCGGTGCTGTCACTGCCCGTCCCCTCTGCCTCGTCGGTCAGGTCGATGCGGGTGGCGCCAGCCTCCTGGTGAGTCACAGACTCGAACCAGTCGGTCGGAGCCTCCCGCTTAGAGTCTGGCCTTCTGGCTGTTGGGTGGAGCGCGAGAAGCGCGGGCCCGCTCACGATGCGCACGAAGGTTCTTGGCCTGGTCCAGCGCGCGCTGGATCAGGCCGGACCTCCGGGTGCTCCTGGCGGGTCTGCGATTGCGATTTCCGGTTTCAGCAGCGCGAACTGCCTTACCGGCATAGGATCGGCCGTTTGCCTCGGCTTCTTTGCCGGAGGAGCCTGGGCCCCAGTTCCGGTTTCGGAAGCTTTGGCATTCTTGGCTTCATCAGCTTTCCGCTCCTCGCAACGGAGGATGGTCAGCTGAGTCAGACCAATATGAATTGTGGACTTAGGCGGCAAGCGCTTAGCCCAGTCATCAGAGAGCCCTAGGATCACCGTAGCCCCCTTCTCCTTGCGGGAAGTGGCGTGGTGTAGGAGCCCGTTGACCTCAAGGTCGGGGTGCAGCTTTAGCAATATTTGCCTAAGCTGATCTCCGGACTTAATGGCACTGCCGGCCGGGATCCAGACGCGAAAGCGCTGGGTCTTCTGTCGTTCGCCCTCGCTGGCGAAGACGAGCTTGCCGAGCTTCTTGGGCCAGTTCAGCTTTGGCAGAAGCTCGCGTAGATTGCGGCTGCTCTCCTCCGAGCTGCACCAGATGAAGATGCAGCCGTCGGTCTTGGCAGACTTGACCACGCTCACAGGGCGGCCCGCCAGGAGCTGGTCGATGAGCGCAGCATCGATGGTGCGCCAGGCACTGTCGAGCTCGTCGGCCGTGAGGTCCTGCTCTTCCCCGAAGACGATGACCGCCGGTTGGAGCTTGACCTTTGAGGCGTAGTTGGTGGCGGCGGTTCCCGAAGGCCCGGCCGCGCTTGTAGCAGATATACTGGGTGGCTCACCAGCGGGGGTTGTATCCTGGGGGCAGGGGTTGCTGTGGTTCCTTTCGGCCCAACAGCAGCCTCGCCCTCCCTAGGTTCCCCTCCGCCGGTGGCCGGCCCGCAGTACCCGTAGTCGCCGTCGCCGCTCGTTGCGGCGTTGGTTGCGGGTGCGTCGGGCTTCAGCGGAGGGCCCGGTTGCGCGTGCGGGCATGTCACCGGCCGAGCCGGCGGCAAGCCCATCTGCCCCCGGTGGGGCGGCGCTGGTGCCAGAGTCACCGGCCGGAGTTGCCGGGGCCCCGGCTTCAGCGGGGTTGAAAGAGGCGGATGACGCCATAGCTGAAAGCGGGAAGGAGTGAGCTGAGTCACAAAAAAAGAGGAAAGAAGAAAAAGAAAAGGACCGCTAGCGACCGGACAACCCCCCGGCCTTCCAGCCCATCGGCACGGTCAAACACCTTAGGCATAAGGGGGTACGTTAAGCAGTACCACGGCCTGCAGGCTGGCAAGCCAGACCCGCATACCCAAATTTGGCCGAAGCCACTGGATGGGTCGCCAGCGTCGGAGCCCAGTCTGTCCAGCAGCCCTAGGGTCTGCCTTGAACACACGCGGGGACGAGTACCCTGGGTCGACTTGTGAAACAGCGTGAGGGGGGGTCTGCGGCTGCCAGCGGCAAATAGCGGGTGCAGACCTCCCTCTCCAGCCTTGACCTGCTGAAGATAGGGGCAGGCGTGAAGCATCGCAGACCGTAGCCCATAGGCCTGGTCTGTCTCATACTTCACTGGCGTGCTGAATACACCTTCGCGTGCGTTCAGATGCACAGGTACCTTTTCAATTGTATTCAATGTTTACAGAATGTTGCACAAGTCAGCTGGTGCACAGTTTGCACTAGGTAACAGTCAATTTATTCTATATATGCAATCGACAATAAAAACGCATCTCTGTGCAATAAAAACGCAAGGCACAAGGATGTTTTTTCTTTTCTTGTTCAAACTCATCAAAAAGTGTCCAGTTAAGCTGATATAGTTGATGCTGCATATCCATAAATAGATTTACTGCATCTACTCGTTGATGGTAAAGTCCAAATAAATAGATTTTGTAGATAAACAAGTTTCTTAAAAATATACACTAGATAGCACCTGAGCTAAAGTGGACCCCCTACAAGCACACAAAGGTACCAGTGTATGTGTCCTAGTATTGGCTATAAAACAGTAAGGCTCGTAAGGCTCTGTTTGAAAAAAATTCCTCAAGTTTAACGAAATGTGCCGTTTAAATTCAATCTCATCGACGGTCGCTTTTTTAATCGTTCTTTTGTGTGGAACCGTAAGTTACTCGCAAATCCTTTTGCAAACATACTAGGTGTGGCAATGGCAAACTTTGATTACAATGGTTCCTTAATCGCAATCTGCTACAGGTCGGCGGTACTGGGTCCATGCATGTACAATTCCACACCTACTATAATCATGACAGCAGAGCCTCGGACGGGACGTACTGCGACACGTTCTTTTCCTGGAGAGAGTCAGCCTGCGATCCGAAATTCCAACTCTTTGCTGACAGGACCAACGCCGGAGGGTAAATTATTGCTGCTGACGAGGGCCTTTAGAAAGAGATGTTCACGGTAGATTAATAAGTTCTGCTTGTGCTTTCGCTCCCTACAGCAATCCGACAGACATGCTAACCATCCATCCATCGGTGTAATGTTAAAAAGACCCTGTTTGAATTTGTTTTTGGCAACTAAACCAACAAGCACTGTAGATTAAATAATATGGGATGCTTTGTTTAATAATTGTGGATTGAAAAAATTTAGCTGTGCCTCGATATTTTGCTGAGATTATATAGCTCATTTTTTGGGGGGGGGGGGTTGCTAAGACTACGCTGGAATTGCTGAAATGCCATCGATAAATGTAGAATGCTGAGATTCCCAAGGCATTCCTAAGGCATTCCCTAGGGATTTCCGTGAAGAATTTATTAGGATTTCACTGGCTCAAGGGGGAATTCTGAGCTGCCAAGGATTAGAGATCAATCTCTAAGAGTTTTTAATCTTACTACTTCTTCCGTTGTCTACCCATGTGGGGGCTAAGATTACTAGTCTAATTCTACTTAGTAGTTTTGGCGGGAGAGTTATTGAATTTACCTTGAGTTAACGATTGCCATTCGAAATTCCTGCCCACAGGAACAATCTATTTAACTACGGTCAAGCTGGATACTATGGGGATTCGGACATTGTCAACTTCGGCGGCAGGTTCGGTGAAATTGCCAATCCAGTCGTTATAGACATGCCCTACTGGAATCCGGTATGCAATCTTAGTACTTTTAGTTTGTATAGCTACCTACAGTACAATATATCTGTGACCAGAACGCCACATCTCAACATTTCTAACATTAACAGGGCAGCATACAAATAACGGTTGTCGCGATGGACAAAGACGAATTTTACGACGACCATATGGACCATTTCTACGCAAGTCTACCGGCTCGGGCTGACTCAGTAAGGAGAAACATGGACATCTACAGTTCTCCGAGGCACCACAGGCTATCAATTACCTATTGGTACACCTGCCACAGCCATTACTACGGACTGGACTGTAACACACTTTGCAAGCCTCGCAATGACTCTACAGGCCACTATACCTGCGATTCTAATGGCAACAAAGTTTGCATGTCAGGTGAGCTTCGAGGTCACTACTAATATGTGTCTTTTAGTTTGTTGACTGCTGCTGAAATGTTTGCATTTTTAATTGTAATACGTTTACAGACTGGATGGGCACCAACTGCACCCGACTGATTCCGTGTCTCGAAAGCCCGTGCTACAACGGAGGCACCTGTTCCAATGTCGGCGACATTGCCAACTGCACCTGCACGCCAAACTTCAACGGAAGCCGCTGCGAGACGGATGTCAACGAATGCGAACTTGATCTGCCGACCTGCTCGAATGGAGGAACGTGCCTAAACACCTATGGAGGATTCGATTGTGTCTGCCCGGAAAACTCTACTGGCAGTCGTTGTGAGGATCTGAACGAATGCGCTCTAGACATTCCACCGTGCCAGAACAATGGCACCTGCATCAACACTTTTGGCGGATTCAACTGCAGCTGCCCGCCGAACTTTAATGGCAGTCTTTGTGAGACTGACGTGAACGAGTGCGACACAGGAACCTCACTCTGTCTGAACGGAGGTACGTGTATTAACACCTTTGGCGGATTCAACTGCAACTGTCCTTCGGGTTTTACTGGCAGCCTCTGCGGCTCGGACGTGAACGAGTGTGATTCAGGCACTTTCCCGTGTCAGAATGGAGGCACCTGTCTAAACAAATTCGGTGCATTCAACTGCAGTTGTCCCCCAAACTTTAATGGCAGTCTTTGTGAGACTGACGTGGACGAGTGCGACACAGGAACTTCACTCTGTCTGAACGGAGGTACCTGTATTAACACCTTTGGCGGATTCAACTGCAACTGTCCTTCGGGCTTTACTGGAAGCCTCTGCGGCTGGGACGTGAACGAGTGTGATTCAGGCACTTCCCCGTGTCATAATGGAGGCACCTGTCTGAACACATTCGGTGCATTCAACTGCAGTTGTCCGCCAAACTTCACAGGCGCCCGTTGTGAGGCAGATGTGAATGAGTGTGAGAATGGGACTTCGCTGTGTCTGAACGGAGGCACTTGTCAAAACACATTCGGCGGGTTCAGTTGTCTCTGTCCAGGAAACTTTGTCGGCAGTCGCTGCGAGGCAGACGCTGACGAGTGCGAGATATCGGCCTCACCTTGCGGCATCGGCGGCACCTGCCTGAACACCTTCGGCGGATTCAACTGCATCTGTGCCGTGGGATTAACAGGCAGCCGATGCGAGATCGATGTAGACGAGTGCGAGGGCAAGTCCGACTGCGCGAGCGGCAGCACCTGCGTGAACGAATTTGGCAGCTACAGATGCCAGTGTCCCGATGGATTCAGCGGACGACTTTGCGAGACAGCAGAGAAACCTGCGGAGCCGAATCAGCAGACCCTCATCATTGCCTTAGCAACTGTCGGTGGTGTCATTCTGATCGTAGCGTTCATACTGACTGTCGCCGGCATCACGAACAGCGAACGTATTTCACAGGCAGTCAGGTATTAACACTGAACATTCTGTTAACATTCTTTGAGGCCGTAAACAGATAAACCTAACTTTCTCAACTCCGTGATTAGCAGGTCCCGTCGAGGCAGTACAGTCGAGCCAGATATGGTGGACAATCATACATATAATACGGAGTAAGCATTGATTTCTTTGATTTAGTAATCGAAGGTAATTTGTCGACTCGAAGCGTCACCTTTTACATTGACAGCGATTCTACATTCAAACCGATGAGGTATTGATGTCGCCAGCTGCCTCAGAGAAGGCTACACCTGATCTCAGGTTTTTGACCAATTGCGACTTTTTTCTGAACTCGAGACTCTGCTGGCATATTCTCAACTTATTCCAGTATTAATAAGCATCCCTGTAAATGCAACCCACTTTGTATATCATGTGAAAACGTATTTTGCTATAAATTGGTACACTTATCCATCTAAATATTCTAGTATTAAAAATCTGCTTTATTTTTCTGTATAGCTAATCGAACAATGATAAATTAATAACTTCCCAAATTTCTAATGTACAAGGTAATCACAACGTTGATCATGGATGCAATGGATGCGTCAGACCACCTTTATCCTAGTACATTGTAGTATCTTGACGACATTTACGAGTATTGATAAGAAATCTTTTTTGATACAATTTATTTCATACAGATCAGTTTCCTTATTTCGGACTTGTGAGAAAATAAATTAAAGCCTGGTTTATAATTTAAATCCAACGGATATATTTAGTTGTTTACTGAGTCGTCTGCTGCTAATTAAAATTAGCTAGGTAAGTAAATTTGTGATGCAAATAATGCAAATCTATGTACTTTACGCTATGTACTTATTGCATCCTGATAATTATTTTATATCTAGAAAATAGAGTTAATACACAATTAAAAAACTATGACTACGGACCCAAATGCATAATAATAATTAGTAATTGATGACACCCGCCCGAATAGGCAGATGTGCAACCGACATCTCAGCCGCAGCTATTGCGCAGCGCATCTGAAGGCTGCGTACGGCTGTTCATTCCAAAGACTGGGGGGGGCGCCACTTACATACGATATCTACCCTCAATTACCCCAGCCAATGGTGGCACCAATTTTACGGCTGTGTGAACTGAAGCAATGCAGAGTTAAGTGTCTTTCTCAAGGACACAAATTGTTCCGTGTGGGTCGAGAATCGAACCCCCGACCTTTCAGCCGTGAACTTAGCCAGAACCCATACTGAGTCATCATGTGAAATAGTGGGTAGTGCATCATGTGCGTCATGTGACTGAGCTATCAGTGACCTTGAGACTCATGTGACTGAGCTATCAGTGACCTTGGGATTCATTCAGTGACTGAACTAACATCAGTGACCTTGGGATTCATTCAGTGACTGAACTATCAGTGACCTTGAGATTCATTCAGTGACTGAGCTATCAGTGACCTTGAGATTCATTCAGTGACTGAGCTATCAGTGACCTTGAGATTCATTCAGTGACTGAACTAACATCAGTGACCTTATTACTCATTCAGTGACTGAACTATCACTGATCTTGGAATTCATTCAGTGACTGAACTATCAGTGACCTTGGGATTGATTCAGTGACCCTAACCGAATATAACCTCCGCATTATATTTACGAGTAATATGGATTAGGAGACGGTGTAACAAATGCAACATTGAAATGTGGATATGTATAATAGTTAAATAGAGCTAGACATTCGCGCACGATGAAATATTCAACTGAATTGAAAATGCTATACATATATAAAACCTTAATTATTAGATTTAAGTAAAAGTTTAAAAAAATGTTTCAAAATTTTGATGCTCTAGTCTAGTGAATTATTTAAAGCACCTCTGTTAAAAATCTGGTACGAGCGACAAGAAAGCAGTGTGGCACTTTTAATATATCAGCAAAACGTATTTAAAATTTGCTTTATTTTTAAGTTGTTTTTTTAAGTAAAATTTGTCTTTACAAGCGACCAAATCGTTTCACTCCAAACAACAGAAAATGGCAAATTTTTGCAGGACAATGCAACAATGCTTAATACTCGTGTACAGTACGCTAGATTTAAATGATGATGTTGTTACATGGTGCATCTACATAGAAGATTCGGAGCAAGCATATGTACATGGCGTAGCATGCAAGTGCAAATGCCTCCACCGAAATTTATGAAATTTACTGGTATATATCTGATGAATAAATATCTTCGAACTCCGGAGGACATTGGCAAGGGACATTTCCTAGTCATTGACTTCATTACCTAAGAGGATTTAATTTTAATTATGTATGTCAAGCACGAAAATCCTTGTACAAACGTTTAATCCACAGGTTACATAGCAGTCCTGTTAAGCGTTCAACTCAGAGCAGTTATGCTGCGTATGCTTCGTTATCGAATCTGGAATTGAAATTCATTTATAGAAGAGCAATGGTCAAACTTATAGACTCCGGAATGCAACAACTGACACATTCTTACCTGCTCTCATTATCCTCGTAGCCAGCAGTGCCTCTGCTACTGAAAATATGTTTTGCAGCCATTTAATCAATAAATTCAATCTATAGCAAACACCGTATTTACTAGCACTTCTGTAGTCAGCTTCCTCTATCAATATGCACTTACCTATTCCTTCTTTGATAGACAACAAGCGCAATTATGACAGCGATAATCGCTGTCCCCAAGACTGCTGAGACGATGATTACTGGCAGTTTCCAGAGAGCCTCAGTCGGAGACCCAACCGAGGCCTCAGCGCGAATCTCACAGCGTCTGCCTCTAAACGCTGGTCCGCAACGGCAGGAAAATCCGCCAAAGCTGTTCTGACAGCTTCCGTTGTTTCGACACGGCGGGGCGGCCAGCTTGCACTCGTCGATGTCCTGCTCGCAGTGACGTCCCGTCAGTCCAGTCGGGCAGGTACAACGGAAGCTCCCAACCGTGTTCGTACAGTTTCCGCCGTTGCGACACTTTGGTGGAGACTCCGAGCACTCGTTGATATCTTCATCGCAGAGTCTGCCTTCGAACCCCGGAGGACACATGCACTTGAAGTTTCCGATAGTGTTCACACAAGTGCTCTCATTGGAGCAAGGTGACGACATCAGGCACTCGTCGATATCTTCATTGCACAGAGTGCCAGTAAATCCTGCAACACAGACGTAAAGAACTCCGTTCTGAATTACTGCTTGCTGTAATAGAACAAGCCATCACCAGACGCTCTTACCAATCATGCACACTCTTCTGCCATTCGAGTCGCAGGTATAATGACCATTCACATCGTCGTTCTGAGCTACACAATAGGTGTTGCAATCCTGTCCGTAGAAATTCGTGTAGCAGGTGAACCAGTGAGTCATGGATAGTCGGTGATGTCGAGCCGGACTGGTCAGCTCCATGTCTCTCCTGACATTGTCGGCAATGAGAGGCAGCGAGGCGGTGAATTTGCTCATCGGGTCGTCTGGTGGAAACGTGTCTTTGTCCACTACATCGACTTTGACGTACGCGTGTCCCTAAAGCGGTTTGCGAAATTTGGTAGCAAACAGTTTATTAGAATATTGTGCTGCAGAATGAAGAATCACTCAAGGGCTCTGAGAGCGGTTCGTGAGTACAGCCTTACTGGATTAGGGAAGTTCATCGCGATCGGCACAGGATTCGGGACGCTGCCGAACTTTGATCCAAAGTCGATGGTATTTTGGTTGTCATAGACGCCCGGTTGCTGATAGTCGTGCAGATTACCGCTGCAGAGAGATGAGGCCATGCAAAACTTATCTCAGCTGTAAGAAATATGGACTGCAGATTGAAACCCTCACTAACCCTCCTTCTCCCCCCTTGTTGACCCTCAGCCGGAACACGGGGTCGCAATTATCGCCAACATAGGTGGCACCGAACGGGTCGCAGAGACTGCCGTCCTCGACACGGCCTTCGTGATTGGTGTACCGGTTGAACCTGATCTGCAGGTAGCCAGCTCCCTGAACTGCCTGTTGAACGTGTAGTGAGAAATTATAGAATTCAAGTGAGCTAGACGCAACGTCATAGTTCTCAAGAACCTTACCGATAGGAAATGAGTCAATCCCAACAGACAACTGCAAATTCCGAAAGACAATTTAGAAGTCATGGTGAGGTTTTTCGAATTGAGCAGCCGCCTAAAATGCCTTTTTATGTATTCAAATTTTATATGCATTTGGCGCTGCTTTGAAAGGAAATTCCACGGATTATCCACGGCAATACCCATAGATGTGAGACATTAATAAGGAACTAAGTACGTCAGACACATTGCACATTGCGCAACATTTCTAAATATAAAACATCTATTGTCCTCAGGCTGTATAATTTGGGGTGGGCAAACTTCTTACCATAATGGCTGCGGGCCAAAGAGGAGAGACAAGATTACAGAGAAGAGAGCTGAGAAGAGACACAAACCTTTCAAAGGACCCGGGCCGGATAGAGAGGCTTGGCGGGTCGCATGGGGCCCGCGAGGCAAATTTTGCCGAACCCTGCTGTAAATGAACCCTGTCAAGTGTTCATTGTTATTGCAACTCGGGGGCACAAAAGCTTTTGTAGAATTTCAAGAAAATATTTATATCAAATTAGTAAACAGAAAGTCTGCCGAGGACTGCAGCGAGTCCATAGTACTTGGATGCGTACAGCCAACTAGAAAGATTAAAGAGAGGGTTTGCTTTTGAAGCATCATATTCTATTTTTACGAATGCAGCTTGGGATAAACAATAACTCTCTTCTGAATAGAAACCTGGGATATTTAAATAATATGCAAAGCGTAACAAATAAATATTCGCATCGGCTAACATTAAGAAACAATGAAAGTTGTTTCTTCAAAAAATAGCTGTTTTGTATAATGTGGCCCAGGTGAGTAAAATCGGTTATTAGGATTTACTCTTTCGCTATTTTAATGTCATGCTTGACAAGTATTTGACGAAGTGAGAAATTCTGTATTCCTGCATAAGCTTTCATTGCCGCGTGAATATGAGTTTTAGTACTTAAATAAACAGACGAACTCATTTTTAGTACGAGTTGCTATACTGGATCATTAACAGTTATCCTATTTTTATCAAATAGCTACTGTAATGTACGCAATTATACTATGTACAAATTGTTAAAGATGCAGGTGCGATGTTTTTTTAAAGTAGCTTGCGGAATTTCTTTTGAAATTTGCGGAAAGCTGCCTTTTATAACTTTCTCTCCACTTTGTTTTTCTGATTTTTTCTTTCTGTATTCTTTCCTCCGAAATCATATGCTCTTTAAGGACTTTAGATTTTAATTTAATTTCAACAGAAAATAATCACCAAAAATATTACGAGCTAAAATTAAAAAAGTCACTAATTCATAACTTAGCTATCCCATCTTATTATTTCTTCTCATTTTGGTTCCAAGTGCTTTATTTCAAAATGAGTTCGGTTATTTTTCTGTTTAATTAAAGACTAAAATGGTATTGAGCTTCGATGAATTTAATCAACAAGTCAGTCAGTCAGTCAGTCAGTCAGTCAGTCAGTCAGTCAGTCAATCAGGCAAAGGGAACCATGGCTCCTCTAACTGGCTGGCAACAACTGTATGAGGCCCCTCGCCACCTGGTGCTAAAGCCCCTGCTGCAGTTGGAATTCCACCCGTAGTTGCAAGGATTAGTGAACCAAGAGGGCAAGATGACAGCGAACTTATACTTCCTTTCGCCTTTAAAACTCGTTCGTGTTAAAGCTTTACAGACAGAATAAAGATTGAAAACTTTGGGAAATGTTTAAAACGATGCGATTAAAACATTAAAACATTAAAAATATTAAATTTACAGGTGTACATACTTAAAAAGCTGCGTAAGTTTTAATGTAGCCATGTAGCTCCGAATATTCTAGTATGATCAAAAGTTCAGTATATAGAAAAGTTTGAACGCATCTGCCATTTAGGAATGGCCTCTGGATGCAGAAATTTACATGCTACATGGCTACGTCTTCATATCAACGTCTTCTTCAGCATTAGCAACATGCAAGGTAACAGGCAGGTTACACCTAGACACGCAATTGGCAAGAATTTTGTTAGTTTTCTTGCAAGCCGATCTCTGCAGTGCTCATGTAGGCAGGGTTACTCAGCCTGAAAGTAGAATAGAATAATTTTAAAAAAATCTATCTCAGTCAACATTCGGATTCCCGAAAGAAGAAAGTTGCAGAAATATTTTCCTTACCCCTGTTCGATAGCAGCGCAGTCAGATACGGTCTCATTGTTCTCAGCTCCAGAGATATTGCTTCTGCCGCTGCGGGTGATTTAGTAAATGCAATCCCATCAGCACGATTTGTGATGAAATTTATTTTCATAAGTGATTGAAATTGTTTTTACCTTCTTCTAATTCTGTAGACAGCAATGCCAACAGCAACAGAAATAGCGCCAATTAGGAGTACTCCAACTCCAATTAGAATATAAACGAGAAGTTTCGAGGGCTCCTCAGTCGTTGACCCAACCGAGGCCTCAGCGCGAATCTCACAGCGTCTGCCTCTAAACTCTGGTCCGCAACGGTAGGAAAATCCGCCAAAGCTGTTCTGACAGCTTCCGTTGTTTCGACACGTCGGGGCGGCCAGCTTGCACTCGTCGATGTCCTGCTCGCAGTGAGGTCCGGTCAGTCCAGTCGGGCAGGTACAACGGAAGCTCCCAAGCGTGTTCGTGCAGTTTCCGCCGTTGCGGCACTTTGGCGGAGACTCCGAGCATTCGTCGACGTCTTCATCGCAGAGTCTGCCTTCGAACCCCGGAGGACACTGACAGGTGAAGTTCCCGATAGTGTTTACGCAGGTGCTCTCATTGAAGCAAGGTGCCATTAGGCATTCGTCGATATCTTCATCGCACAAACTGCCAGTAAAACCTGCCGAACACAAACAAGTAAAGTTTCCGAAGGTGTTCACACAGCTACCGCCATTCGAGCAAGGACTCCTCAGGCACTCGTCCTCGTCTTTGTCACACACTCTTCCAGCAAATCCAGAAGGACAGATGCACTTGAAGCTTCCGAATCGATTCTCGCATGTTCCTCCGTTCACGCATGGCGACTCTGCGCACTCGTCGACGTCTTCTTCGCAAAGTGGTCCAGTGAATCCGGAGTCGCACTGGCAGGTGTAATTACCAAACACATTCACGCAGGTACCACCGTTCGCACAAGTTGATGTCCCGTTTGCACACTCGTCCACATCGAGCTCGCACCGGTGCCCAGTCAGACCCGGCGGACAGCTGCAGTTGAAGCCGCCGAACGTATTTTCACAGGTACCATGGTTGAGACACACTGACGTCTCGCTGTCGCACTCGTTCACATCGGTCTCACAGCGTTCGCCAGTGAAGCCGAGTGAGCACTTGCAGTGGAAACTGCCAATCGTGTTCTCACATGTAGCGTTGTTCAGACAGGGCGAGTCGACGGCCTTGCACTCGTCGATATCGGTGTCGCATCGGCTACCAGTGAAGCCCGACGGACAGGTGCAGCTGGCGACTCCTCCGACATTGGAGCAGGTGGCTCCGTTGAGACACGGACTCGGGATGCAGGGGTCCGGCTGAGTACAGTCGACTCCCGTCCAACCTGCAGTTCATTTATTTTATTTTTCGATGACGAATTGTCTTTTTAGTTCACATTAATATAAAAAACTATTGGAAATTATATAAAATGATTGCTGTGTACCTGTGAAGCACATCATAGCTCCCTCCGAGCTGCAGCTGTAGTGGCCCCTGACGTTGTCATTCTGAGGTTGGCAGAACGTGTTGCAGTCAAGTCCGTAGTAGTTTGCATGGCAGCTGTACCAGTACTCAGTGGACAGTTTGTGGTTTGTTGGCTGACTGAGCATTTCGACTCTTCTCTTGACTTTGTCGGCTCGAGCCACCAGCGCCGCTGAGAATGTGTCCATTGGATCGTCCGGGGGAGTGGGATCCTTGTCTACCGCCAATACTGTGACGTAAATATGCCCCTGGATAATATTTGGTGTGGATTGGGGGATTTGCTTTATTAAATACGCGTCTGCCTCGACGTGACTAAGGACTGTGATGAGACCCGAATGAGGCTGGGAATCAGCTCTTTTTAGCTTCTGTTTTATTTTTTGTTTTACGCTCGTAGCTTTAGTTTCTGCTCGTTTTTTTATTGGGGTTGTAGCCTAGCAGAGAGGTGGTGTAACCTAGCAGAGAGGGGTTGTAGCCTAGCAGAGAGGGGGGTGTAACCTAGTAGAGAGGGGGGTGTAACCTAGTAGAGAGGGGGTGTAGCCTAGCAGAGAGAGGGGGTGTAGCCTAGCAGAGAGGGGGTGTAGCCTAGCAGAGAGGTGGTGTAGCCTAGCAGAGAGGGGTGTAGCCTAGCAGAGAGGTGGTGTAGCCTAGCAGAGAGGGGGTGTAGCCTAGCAGAGAGGGGGTGTAGCCTAGCAGAGAGGGGGTGTAGCAGAGAGGGGGTGTAGCCTAGAGTTTAGAGCGTCGGACTGTCGACTTAAAGGTCAATTTAAAGGTCAAGGTCAAAGCCCACTGGAACAATTTGTGTCCTTGAGCAAGACACTTAACTCTGCATTGCTTCAGTTCACCCAACTGTAAAATGGGTGCCAGCGACCCCCATTCCTTGGAATGAACAGCCGTACGCAGCCTTGAGCTGCGGCTGAGCTATCGGTTGCACATCTGCCCATCTGCTAACTCAATATTTATCTAGAATAATGTCCTTTTTGCCGACTTTCCAACAAAACTTGTGAGCGTATCTTACGTGGTTTTGAAAGTTCATCGCGATGATCACAGGATTGCTGATTTCTCCGAATCGGCTTCCGAAATTGATGGTCTCCGTGTCCCAGTAGACACCCAGCTGCTGATAGTCGAACAGGCCGTTTCTGTACGAAATCAGTGGGTGATTTTTTGTTTGTTTGTTTAAATAATATGGTTGAAATGAGCTGCTACTTTAAAACTGCTCAGTAAACTTACCCTCCAGGCACAGATCGGTCGGCCATCAGTCTAAGTTGCGGGTCGCACTTGTCTCCGACGTACGTGAGGCCGAAGGGATCGCAGTATGTCCCGTCCTGACACCGGCTGTCATGGTTGATGTAGGACAGAAACCGCAGCGTCATGTAGCCGTTGCTATTGACGACGCTTGCGCCAGTTAGCAACAAGAGTAGCTGTAAAATCATTGGGGAGAGTTATTGAATTGAGGTATTAGTCGTGATAATTTTGCTTCTTGTCGAGCAAAACACACGTCATGTTTCACCGTTTTATATAGTAATTCTATCAATTCTATTTCTGTTAACAGCGCGCAGGAGCTGCGTGTAAGGGTTAAAAAAATCTAGTACAAAGCGACCTGCTTTATTGTGTTTACCATTACCTGGTAAGTATTTTTCTAGAGTTTTTAAAAAATCTGCCGATGTGAAGCTCCACAATCAGTAAATTATTTAATTAGCATTAATTGCATGGCGAAAGGTCTAAACAAGTCTTGATTTTTATCCAAGGACCATTGATTTTTTAAATTAAAGGCAAAATACACACCCATGAGTGCGTACCCCCAAGCCCCAAGGCACAGTGTACATGCATGACGAATAGCGAAAGCTGAGGCGCCGTACACCCCTAAGTGCGCATGATCAACCTCTATCAGTGTAGCGTCAGTTGCGTCACCGAAAAAATGGAGTGCATTTAGCGTCACTCTCAGACAGGCAGATTTTTTGTTTTTGAGCTATATAAATGATTAATTTAGCATAAATCAGCTCATCTCAGCATTTAGGAATTGAAAAGCCTTGAACTGAACACCACCATGCCAAACTACTCAAAATCTCACGAAGAGAACCGGCTGAAGGTCTGCCTTGTGTGCTTTAAGCGCGGGTCAGGCATGCAGCGCATTGGCAAAGCAGCTCTACCTCGCATACAGCGGTACTTTTATGCAAACTACGATTTGAAGAACGAGTTTCTCCCAGCTGCTCTATGTGCTCGATGCCAGGGTCTGCTGCTGGATATTGAACGGGGGAATCGAACTTCTGAAGCTCTTCCTGCCCCTTTTGATTTTTCAAAAGTCGTACCGACAAAGGAAACAAGGGGCCACCCGAAGTGCAGCTGCTGTCTCTGTGAGATTGCCAGAGAAAGTCCAATCGGCAAAGGACTCGGCACCTGGAAGCCGGAGCCGCATCGCCTTGGCAGACCGAAAACCGATTCGCCAAACAAGGAGGTGCCACCTGCTCGTCCCATCACAATCTGCCAGAGATGTCACTCCACCATTGGCAGGGGTCTTAGCCACGCCTGTACGCAATCTCGCTGGCTAAATAACATCTGCTCTGAGCTGTCACGTGATCCGCGTGGTTCAGAAATTCATGTTAGTGACGTCCTCAAAGCCAAGTTAACAGACGCAGGTGGCGATTCGCCTATTCGGCTGGCAACTCGAGGCCGCCCAATCACGCTAAGCGTGTCCGCTCAGAGTAGCAGGTGCTCCGCGGGTGCATTTGGTGACATAGCAGTGCCGGCTAGTGAGATTGCCAGGATGCAGGATGCGATCGGTTTGAGTGGTCGGCAAACCAGACAGGCGGCCCAGTTCTTCCGTGAGTGGAAGGGTCGCAGTTCGATCGAGCCAAACCTCCTGCATCGCCTGGCAGAATTGAATAGCGAGTTGGATCCATTTTATGCAACAGAGTCAGTCCAGGTCCGTTGCAGCACGGGCGAATTTGAAACGCGGACTGTT
Source organism: Macrostomum lignano (assembly GCA_002269645.1). NCBI lineage: Eukaryota > Metazoa > Platyhelminthes > Macrostomidae > Macrostomum > Macrostomum lignano. The sequence continues at coordinate 38,307 of NIVC01002031.1, read as the reverse complement.
GTGTTCTGCTCCAACGTCTCTGCCTTGGTGGGCTACGTGCTGGCACGGCGGAGAATGGATCCTGATCCTGGCAGCTTCCTGCTTAAGATTGGTATTGATGGAGGACGCGGCTTTTTTAAAGTTTGCATGACATTGGTCCGGTCCGGGGAGCAGTCATCTGTTCTACTAGGCGGTGTCACCGAGGCCGGCAGCAGCCCTTTTGCCGAAGGTGGTGTAAAGAAGCTAATAATTATCGCAGCAGTTGAAAAAGTACCGGAGTACTATGAGAACGTGCGAACTGTGCTCAATCTGCTGAACCTAGAAGACGTGTCTTTCTGCAGCTCCGTGGACATGAAACTTGCAAATGTGCTTCTTGGACTGCAGAGCGCCAGCAGCGCCCATCCCTGCCCGTGGTGCGAGACGCCTCGAAAAGAGTTCGCCAATCCCCATCGCAGTGTCAGATTGCGGACTTTCGGCTCTATTCGCAGCCAAGCTGCTCAGTATCAGCGCATCGAGGGGCAACGAAGCTCAAAGCCATCAGGAGAGCCATTCTACAACTGCATCAGGCAACCACTGCTGAATTGGCCAGACAGTTCAAACACGCTAGAAGCCGTGCCACCCATGGAGCTCCACCTGCTGCTAGGCCTTGTCAACAGGCTGTACGACGAGCTTGAGCAGCGCCTGACAGCATTGGGTCCCGACGGAGTCCGTGCTGCACAGTGGGCTGAGGCTCTTCATGTACGGCGCTCACCGTATCATGGCAGCCAGTTCAATGGCAATGAGTGCGACCGACTGCTTGGTGGAGTCGACAGCCTGCGCCAGATCCTCGCTGACCACGCTGCCTTCAGCGGAGTGCCTGTCGCCCATGCATTCAGCTGCCTGCGAGCTGTCCAGCAGAAGTGCTTCGGCCAACAACTGCTTGAAGGCTACGATACAGCAGTCAAAGAGTTCGAGGCGGCATACCACGCTCTGGCCATCAACATCACTCCGAAGGCCCATGCCCTCATTGACCACGTGCCGCAGTTTTTGGAAGCGATGGCAGTACAATATGGGTGTCGCCGAGGCCTTGGGTTTTGGTCTGAGCAGGCGATGGAGTCGGCACATCGCGACTTCAGCGACATGTGGAGTCAACGGTTCAAGGTGGATGCAACTCATCCGGAGTATGCTCGGCGTTTGCTCAGGTGCATCACGGTGTACAGCTCGCGGCATCTGTAAAATGGGCTACTGTGCTGTAAGCAGTTCTGTTGAAGGTGCAATAATATCCGAGTTACTTTAAAACCGATTGGTGCACCAAAATTCTTGTTTTGACAAATGGGGGACAAATTCAGGTTTTTGTTTAATTTTTGGTGAGGTTACAGTTGGAGCTCTCTATTTTGAGGTCTGGTCATAGACAAACCAACCCCTGAAACTTCACAGCAAGGCTTCTCATGTCATGCAGTGTTTTAGACTCTCATGGCACGAAATAGTCTATGGACATTCTGCCACAAATTTTCTCTCGGCTTTACTCCAACTGTGGCTACACCAAGAACTAAAATTTTTTTCTACAATTTGAAAAGACATAAATTTGTCGCCTATCTGTATTTCTTACTGTTTTTTAGTTATACTTTTCTATTACTATGTGTAACTTACTTTCTATTTATTTAACACTATAAATTGTTTCCAATTCTAGGCTATGCACACGAATTTATACAATAAACTGTCACAAAAATTATATAATACACTATACATAACATGCATGTAATAGTGCAACGACCCTAGCTTAAAATATCAATGGTCCTTGGATAAAAATCATGACTTGTTTAGACCTTTCGCCATGCAATTAATGCTAATTAAATAATTTACTGATTGTGGAGCTTGACATCGGCAGATTTTTTACCAAGATTTTAAATTACCAAGAAAATTAGTCTCGCTCAGTATGTGTACATTGTGAAGGCCTCACCATCCAAGCCTTCAAATTATGACTGAATCTTTATATGAAAATTAAATCCCTAAGTATATTCGTACGCTGAGATGTCAAGACCGGGAGGTCAGAAACAACATGCATTTTATTGGAAAAAATTATTTCATTCTTTGTTGGCTCCCCAACAGCGGTCGCTGATTGCTAGTACGAAATCTAAAATTGAAGCTTATAAATACAGAAATAGCAGGCAGAAATTATCGATCAATCTGAATATCGCTGTCTGCCGACGATTATTAGACATGATTTTGAAAATTTGAAACGGCTACAAACGAAATTTCAGTGCCAATTTAAGCAATGCGAAGCACAGTTGAAATTAACAGAAATAAAAAAGCGAAAATTTTTTAAGTTAAGCAGAAAAATCTGCCAATATTAACACCTAAAGTGTTGAAATAGGCTGAAGCCACTTCTCCAGGACTGAAGCGAAAAAAGTTGCATAAATTCTTAGTATAGAAAGTAATCGAAAAATAATTCTCCACTATGAATCTCTCGCTGCTCCTGTTGCTAGCTGGCGTAGGGGTAGCCAACGGCAACGGCTACATGACGCTGCGGTTTCTGTCCTACATCAACGATGACAGCCGGTGTCAGGACGGGAGCAGCTGCGATCACTTTAACAAATGCGACCCGAAGTTCCGACTCGTGGCGGATCGATTCGTGTCGGGAGGGTGAATTCTCTGAGCAGCATTTAACCATGTATATTCATGTGAAAACTTCAACTTCATTGCTCAACCAGCTCGTTGCTCTCAATACCCACTGCGTCGCGCAGAAATAACCTGTTCGACTATCAACAGCGTGATCAGTACTGGGACAGTGAAACGATCATTTTCGGTAGCAAATTCGGAGAGATCAGCAACCCCGTGATTATTGCGATGAACTTTGAGAACCACGTAAGATGTACATGGCTACAAGACAGTGAAAACTACGAGTATTTCTTGACTTGAATCTAGGGTAATATGAGCCAGGTCTGAATTACTGACTTACAAGTTTCATCGCGATAGCACCTGAAACAGAACGCGCAACGAATACTAAATTTCATGCAGGGATACATTCACATTGAGGTGTCAGTGGTCGACAAGGATCCAGTTACGTCGGACGATCCGATAGACTCCTTCTCAGCGGCCCTAGTGGCTCGAGCCGACAAAGTCAAGAGAAAACTCAAATTGGTCAGAAAGCCAACGAAGCACAAACTGTCTCTGGAGTACTGGTACAACTGCAATGCAAACTACTACGGACTTGACTGCAACACGCTCTGTGTAACTCAGGATGACAAAGTCAAGGGCCACTACAACTGCAGCTCGGAGGGAGCCAAGGTTTGCCTGACAGGTAAGCAATCGAAAGAAATTAAAATCTATGAATGGTAGGCAATACCAATCACATGTTCCGTGACCGAATGACCATTAACTACTATGTAGCTTTCCTTGGATCACAAACCTCACGTGACTAAAATAGGAATCTAAAATCAAATTAAACGTACACAGCCTTAATAATCAAAAATCCTAAAATAAATGAACTGCAGGTTGGACGGGAGTCGACTGTACTCAGCCGGACCCCTGCATCCCGAGTCCGTGTCTCAACGGAGCCACCTGCTCCAATGTCGGAGGAGTCGCCAGCTGCACTTGTCCGTCGAGCTTCACTGGTAGCCGATGCGAGACCGATATCGACGAGTGCAAGGCCGTCGACTCGCCCTGTCTGAACAACGCTACGTGTGAGAACACGATTGGCAGTTTCCACTGCAAGTGCTCACTCGGCTTCACTGGCGACCGCTGTGAGACCGATGTGAACGAGTGCGAGAGCGAGACGTCAACAACGGCACCTGTAAAAATACGTTCGGCGGCTTCAACTGCAGCTGTCCGCCGGGTCTGACTGGGCACCGGTGCGAGCTCGATGTGGACGAGTGTGCAGACGGGATCTCAGGATGAGCGATGAATACTATCCTAAAAGGCACAGTTTTAATAACGTTAGTATCGCTAGTTATTTTAATTGCTACCGTTGTGTTTTACCGCAGAAAGAATGCGAGTAAGTGAATTATTGACGGCTGAATGGGAATAAACAAGAATGTTATGAGCAAAAATATTATGATGCCGTTTTAATCTTTTACCAATCTCACTTCGGCACAACCACATATTTTGGGCCGCTGCCTTAGTAAAAAAGTAGTTACTCTTCATTTGCAGTTTACGAGAAACTCGGCAGCGTAAGCCCCGCGTTAGATTTTCTCATTTTGCGTTACATTTACACTGTTTTTTGTTGCAATCATCTTAGAGATTCCTTACCCTTTTTAATAGCAGCACTATTTTTAATTCTGACGGAAACTCTTGTCCACATTCACCTGCCTTTCTATCGTCTGCTTTGGTCTTTTTGCTCAAAGCATACCGAGGTAACATTGTCAATATATGTATAGCTAGCTGTACATTAAAGCTAAAGACAATGTCCCAAAACCTCACAATGATGATTTGCACTGATTGGATGTGCCATAGAGTTCAACTTATTAATCATCCATCACCATCCAGGTATATGTGATTTCTTCGGCAATGCGAATGTTTCTTTGCAGAGAAATTTTGGCTGACCCTCTCGGGTTAGACTGACATTTGGGCACCCCTTTAATGACACTAGCGTAGGTGCCAGTGCCCAATTCAAATTACCTTCTAGACTGGCCGCATCCAATGATTTTGGCATCTTGAACCATTCCCAAGGACTATACACTGGTACTGTATGTGTGTCGATTTTGTTTGACTGCATTGTGGCACCATGACGGCACAATTGCCTCGTAGAAATATCTCTTATTTATTTTTTTCTAGTTTATTTCTCACAGCCCGTGGGCTCCTCAACTGTAAGGAGAGGCGCACAAATCAGAAGTGGCCATAGACAAATGACGCGTCCGTCTCTGTGGCCGCCACAAACATGTATTTACAGAGCCGTACAGAAGTACCGTGCAGAAGAAGGTAAGGCTGATTTTTATATCTGAATATTACAAAGCAAAAATATGAATATTTACATGCCGGATAAAATGAGGAGCATTATGAACAAAAATAATTTAAAGACAAAATTGATGAAGATAGATACATAGCTAGCACCTAAGACTTCAGCCTCATACTCTCACAGGCAAAGTGCAATCTTAGCTGTCATTTCTTTAGCTTAGGTATCTGGTAACTATATTTCGATTGCGATTGCTACTGCAAAGGTAAAATTTCAAATCGCTTCGTTGAGGGGCCACACAAGCCCCAAATTTTATAAACCCTGAAATATCATAGCTCACGATGAATGTGAAATTTAAGAAAAGTTAAGATTAGGGGAATCGAAAATGCTTGCTCTGAAATTTTGCAGTAATGATCTTTCGGGTTTATGAAATTTATGGGTTGTAAAAATTAAGGGTTATGATATATAGGGCTTGTGAAGATCAGGTGATGTCACATCCAGTGCTTTAGGGGTTATGAAGATAGGGGGTTGGTACGGTAGCATCCCATCTTGAGGCTAAAACCCGCGAAGAAAGAAAAGAAATTTGAGTAATTGAGTTGCCACATTAAATTTAAGTGACACTGCGCAGAAAACTACTAACAAAAAGACGAAACAGACGCTCAACTTCTTCACAACTTTAGTTCTGGGTGACAAATGGACATAATGATAAATATAAGTCGGCACTAGTCTACTCGTATAGGGTTATAGTTGAATAGTCATTTTCAAGTGTCTCCGCTTTGTCTGCGATGGTGTAGTCGTCTTCAGTTGGGTCTTCAGTTGGGTCTTCAGTTGGGTCTTCAGTTGGGTCTTCAGTTGGGTCTTCAGTTGGGTCTTCAGTTGGGTCTTCAGTTGGGTCTTCAGTTGGGTCTTCAGTTGGGTCTTCAGTTGGATCTTTAGTTGGCTCTTCAGTCGAGCTGCAGACAAGAACAAGGAAGATCAGTTATGGTTTAGCGCAATACATTTGCTATCCACCATACTTGATGAAGAGGAAACTACCAGATTTTTGAACCTACCCGAATTCGACATGAGTGTTATAATAATCATTGCTTGCAGCATCAGTGCTTCTGACGCTCCCGCTACCACTGCAGCTTCTGCGACTGGAATGGCGTTTTAATGTCAGGCTATAAATTGCATTCTGCAGGGTTAGATTTATGTTGAATTCAATTCGCCAAATTGATATTGCAGCTCGTCGTCTCTTACCTCGATTTCCTTTTACAGATAACGACGATGACAATGGAGACAACGGCGAGTGCTGCAACTGGAATTCCGATGAAAACAGGAAGCTTCCAGACTTCACCAGTCGGAGACCCAACCGAGGCCTCAGAGCGAATCTCACAGTGTCTGCCTCTAAACGCTGGTCCGCAACGGCAGGAAAATCCGCCAAAACTGTTCTGACAGCTTCCGTTGTTTCGACACGGCGGGGCGGCCAGCTTGCACTCGTCGATGTCCTGCTCGCAGTGAGTTCCGTTCAATCCAGTCGGGCAGGTACAACGGAAGCTCCCAACCGTGTTCGTGCAGTTTCCGCCGTTGCGACACTTTGGCGGAGACTCCGAACACTCATCGACGTCTTTATCGCAGAGTCTGCCTTCGAATCCCGGGGGGCACTGACAGGTGAAGTTTCCGATAGTGTTTACGCAGGTGCTCTCATTGAAGCAAGGTGCCATTAGGCATTCGTCGACGTCTTCATCGCAGAATCTACCCTCAAAACCCGGAGGACACTGACAAGTAAAGTTTCCGATGGTGTTCACACAGCTACCGCCATTCGAGCAAGGACTCCTCAAGCACTCGTCCTCGTCTTTGTCACACACTCTTCCAGCAAATCCAGAAGGACAGATGCACTCGAAGCTTCCGAATCGATTTTCGCATGTTCCTCCGTTCACGCATGGCGACTCTGTGCACTCGTCGACGTCTTCTTCGCAAAGTGTGCCAGTGAATCCAGAGTCGCACTGGCAGGTGTAATTACCAAACACATTCACGCAGGTACCACCGTTCGCACAAGCTGATGTCCCGTTTGCACACTCGTCCACATCGAGCTCGCACCGGTGCCCAGTCAGACCCGGCGGACAGCTGCAGTTGAAGCCGCCGAACGTATTTTCACAGGTGCTGTTGTTTAGGCACACTGACGTCTTGCTCTCGCACTCGTTCACGTCGGTCTCACAGCGTTCGCCAGTGAAGCTGAGTGAGCACTTGCAGCGGAAACTGCCAATCGTGTTCTCACATGTAGCGTTGTTCAGACAGGGCGATTCGACGGCCTTACACTCGTCGATATCGGTCTCGCATCGGCTACCAGTGAAGCCCGACGGACAGGAGCAGCTGGCGACTCCTCCGACATTGGAGCAAGTAGCTCCGTTGAGACACGGACTCGGGATGCAGGGGTCCGGCTGAGTACAGTCGGCTCCCGTCCAACCTGCAGTTCATTTGTTACAAGCAAGTCTCTGATTAAACGATTCCGTCATGCATTACTGCTTGGTTTAATAAAACAAGCCATCACCAGATGCTCTTACCAATCATGCACACTTTTCTGCCATTCGAGTCGCAGGTATAATGACCATTCACATCGTCGTTCTGAGCTACACAATAGGTGTTGCAATCCTGTCTGTAGAAATTCGTGTAGCAGGTGAACCAGTGAGTTATGGATAGTCGGTGATGTCGAGCCGGACTGATCAGCTCCATGTCTCTCCTGACATTGTCGGCAATGAGAGGCAGCGAGGCGGTGAATTTGCTCATCGGGTCGTCTGGTGGAAACGTGTCTTTGTCCACTACATCGACTTTGACGTACGCGTGTCCCTAAAGCGGTTTGCGAAATTTGGTAGCAAACAGTTTATTAGAATATTGTGATGCACAATGAAGAATCACTCAAGGCTCCGAGAGCGGTTCGTGAGTACAGTCTCCTCTCCCTCATGAGTACAGTCTTACCGGATTAGGGAAGTTCATCGCGATCGGCACAGGATTCGGGACGCTGCCGAACTTTGATCCAAAGTCGATGGTGTTTTGGTTGTCATAGACGCCCGGTTGCTGATAGTCGTATAGATTTCCGCTGCAGAGAGATGAGGCCGTGGTAATCACGCAGAACTGATCTCAGCAATAGGAAATATGGACTGCAGATTAAAACCCTCACTCACCCTCCTCCTCCCCCCTTGTTGACCCTCAGCCGGAACACGGGGTCGCAATTATCGCCAACATAGGTGGCACCGAACGGATCGCAGAGACTGCCGTCCTCGACACGGCCGTCATGATTGGTGTACCGGTTGAACTTAATCTGCAGGTAGCCGGCTGCTTGCACTACCTGTTGAAAGTGTAGTGAGAAATTATAGAATTGTTGAGTAAGATAGACACAGCGACAAAGTTCTCCAGAATCTTACCGATAGGAAATGATTCAATGCCAACAGATAACTGAGAATACTAAAATAAAATTTAGAATCCATGCTGAAATTTCTTCGAATTGAACAGCCCTAAACTGCTCTGTTTGCATTGAAACTTTTTATATAAAAGAAATTAGAAAGAAATTCCACGGATTATCCACGACAATACTATTGCGTATAATTAGGAACTAAATCATGCACATTACAGACATTTAAACCTAAGATTGCACAGTAAACATGATGTTGTTTAAAATACCTACACTCGTAGCAGCAACTGCTAAAGCCTTCCATTGGCTGAGCAGCTGACTATTGTCCTCTTCAAACTATATTCATCCTGTGAAGTGTTATTTTTGTTTTCGCACCGTAGTGGTGGCAAAATGTTATAAATATTATAATTTCTAAAAATATTCATATTTTAGATGTTTATATCGAAAAATAAAAAGAGAACTTCGTTTTTTCAAGACGCACATTTCCCTTCTTAACGAATGCGCTTGTACATGTATACTATTTAAACAGAAGCCAGTGATATTTCGAATAAGAATACGAACAATAGGAGTATACGAAGGTCGTAATGTACAAAACATATTTTTATCTTTTGATGTACTATATTTCCGTCCGATGGTAAATAACTAATAAACTGGTATATCAAACTTCAGTGGAATTATCAAACCGAATCAGCTGTACCACAATGCTTGTATGAATTTATAAATGTTTATAACAAGGAAAACTATAAAAAGCGGAGATAGATGTTTTTTTAAAATTGGTGTTTCGTAGTATGTGGCACTGTTGATTGAAATCAGTTAGGATTTGTATTCTTTGCTATTCTAATCCGAATTGGCCTACCCCTTCAACTCTTCTCTCCAATCTCTATTTTCTCCAATCTCTATTTTCTCTCCTCTCTCCTCTCTCCTCTCTCCTTTCTACTCTCTCCTCTCTCCTCTCTCCTCTCTCCTCTCTACTCTCTTCTCTCTCCTCGCTCCTCTCTCCTCGCTCCTCGCTCCTCTCTCCTCTCTCCTCTCCTCTCTACTCTCTCCTCTCTCCTCTCTCCTCTCTCCTCTCTACTCTCTTCTCTCTCCTCGCTCCTCGCTCCTCGCTCCTCTCTCCTCTCTCCTCTCCTCTCTACTCTCTCCTCGCTCCTCGCTCCTCTCTCCTCTCTCCTCTCCTCTCTACTCTCTCCTCTCTCCTCTCTCCTCTCTCCTCTCTACTCTCTTCTCTCTCCTCGCTCCTCTCTACTCTCTCCTCTCTCCTCGCTCCTCGCTCCTCTCTTCTCTATCCTCTCTCCTCGCTCCTCGCTCCTCTCTTCTCTATCCTCTCTCCTCTCTCCTCTCTCCTCTCTCCTTTCTCCTCTCGCCTCTCCCCTCCCCTCTTTCTCCTCAGTACTGTGTACTGTAAATTGAGCTCAACAAAGCCATTGTATTGAAGCTTTTAAATAAAACGAAAATATGTCTATCTGCACTACCGCAAGTAGAAGCCAACGCATGTACGTATAAAATTTCGTAAAATATTGCAAATCAAATGAGTAGTAATGACGCCATTACTACCCAACTAAGTCAAGAGTATTAATAAATTTTGAACATCTGCAGTCCTGTGTTGTCTCCGTGCAACCGCTTGCGCGTCTCCTAAATTGCCAGGTTGCGCAGATCAACATCGGGAAGCTGAAAGTGTGATGCCAGTCTCCATTTGGCAGCCGCTTTGCTGAATAGCAGCAATTAATTTTGTTTTCACTGGACACAAACCCGGAGGCTGAGTTGCCGCCGATTCCCTCAGAGTTCACCGCAGCCATCGCTGAGTGGCCGGATATGGCACTCAATGCGACTGCTCAGTTCCGTCTCTCTCACTCATTCATCATGCTGACGCTGAGCAATGAACAGCAGCTGACGAGTGACGATCACATGCAGTGAGGGCCCCAAGATGCTTGCAACATTTTGGCAAGTGAAATCTAGGTCTTATCAACCTCCTTCTCCTCCAGTAAGTCCCCAGTGTCTCTCCCAGTCTCTCCCAGTCTGTCCCACAGTCTCTCCCAGTCTGTCCCACAGTCTCTCCCAGTCTGTCCCACAGTCTCTCCCAGTCTCTCTCCCAGTCTCTCCCAGTCTCTCCCAGTCTCTCCCAGTCTGTCCCACAGTCTCTCCCAGTCTCTCCCAGTCTCTCTCCCAGTCTCTCCCAGTCTCTCCCAGTCTCTCCCAGTCTCTCTCCCAGTCTCTCCCAGTCTCTCCCAGTCTCTCCCAGTCTCTCTCCCAGTCTCTCCCAGTCTCTCCCAGTCTCTCCCAGTCTCTACCAGTCTCTCTCCCAGTCTCTCCCCCAGTCTCTCCCAGTCTCTCTCCCAGTCTCTCCCCCAGTCTCTCCCCCAGTCTCTCCCCCAGTCTCTCCCCCAGTCTCTCCCCCAGTCTCTGCGCAAGTCTCACCCCAGTCTCACCCCAGTCTCTGCCACAGTCTCTCCCCCAGTCTCACCCCAGTCTCTTCCCCATTCTCTCCCTGTCTCTCTTCAGTCTCACCCCAGTCTCACCCCAGTCTCTGCCACAGTCTCTCCCTCAGTCTCACCCCAGTCTCTTCCCAGTCTCTTCCCAGTCTCTCCCCAGTCTCTCCCCCACTCTCCCCCATTCTCACCCTAGTCTCTCCTTCATTTCTCACCCCAGTCTCTCCCCCATTTCTCAACCCAGTCTCTCCCCCAGTCTCTCCCCAGTCTCACCCCAGTCTCACCCCAGTCTCTCCCCAGTCTCTCCCCCACTCTCCCCCATTCTCTCCCCAGTCTCTCCCCCATTTCTCACCCCAGTCTCTCCCCATTTCTCAACCCAGTCTCTCCCCATTTCTCAACCCAGTCTCTCCCCCAGTCTCTCCCCAGTCTCTCCCCCAGTCTCTCCCCAGTCTCACCCCAGTCTCACCCCACTCTCACCCATCTCTTTCAGTGTCACCCCAGCCCAGTCTCACCCCCATTAAAATCAAAGCCTGAGGCAGCAGCATTGTTTTCTAATAAAACTGGGACTTACAAAAAGGTTAGTTAAAGCAAAAGGAATCAATGATATCAGTAAGCTGACTGACAGAACAGGTGAAAGGTGCTAACTGAGATAGGTGAGTCATGTTTCTAGATAATTATAGTGTAGGTAAAAAACTTTGGCTTTTCCATTGCTATTCGAGTTATAAATAATAGTTGCAGCATCAGCTTGTGTTTGCGCACTGCAGGCCCCTATTTAGCACATTTTCGTTTTCAAATTGAATTTCTAGGGAACATTCGTTTGGTGGTAAAAACATCTTTGATAATATGCCGTTTGGCGAAAGGATGTTGATTTAATATAGTAAGAATGACTGTGTAGGGTAAGATTTGAGTGAAATTCAGAGCGAGATTTGTTGGGGGAGTGAGAAGTAGAGTGGGATTTGTTGGGGGAGTGAGAAGTAGAGTGGGATTTGAGAGTCGGAGAGTGAGATTGAGCGTGCGATAGATTGATATTATGGGTGAGATTTAAAATGAGTGTGAGATTTAGGGTGAGATTGTGAGATTTAGGGTGGGATTGCGAGATTTAGGGTGAGAGTGTGAGATTTAGTGTGAGAGTGTGAGATATTTAAAGTGAGAGTGTGAGAGAGTTAAAGTGAGAGTGTGAGAGAGTTAAAGTGAGAGTGTGAGACTTAGGGTCAGAATGTGAGATTTAGGGTGAGTGTTAGATTTAGGGTGAGAATGTGAGATTTACGTTGAGAATGTGAGATTTAGGGTGATAGTGTGAGATTCAGGGTGAGATTTTGAGATTTAAAGTGAGAGTGTGATATTTAGGGTGAGGTTGTGAGATTTAGGGTGAGGGGGTTAGATTTAGGGTGAGAGTGTTAGATTTAGGGTGAGGGTGTGAGATTTAGGGTGAGAGGTGAGAGTGTGAGAGATTCAAAGTGAGAGTGTGAGAGATTCAAAGTGAGAGTGTGAGAGATTCAAAGTGAGAGTGTGAGAGATTCAAAGTGCAGTGTGAGAGAGTCAAATGGAGGAGTAAGATTTGGTGTGAGAGTCATGAGTGAGATGTAGATACAGATTGGTTATACGACTTGAGAGCTCAAATATAGCGATCAGCAAAGATTTGCTTAGCCCAAACCCCAGCCAACACCTTATGATAGAATCACAGCCAAAATATGAATGAAATTCAATCAATAAAGCTGATGATGGCATTTCTACAATTCAAAATGCCCCGCAGCAAGCGGGTGCGTGAAGAACTGCATGAAGGCCATGAATCCAGACTCATGCCCGACTTACGCAAGGCTGCATGGAACCTTGGAAGATTGCTAAATGAATGAAAAACCAAAGCATCGCTTAAATAGCTGCAGGGCGCTGCCTTGTGTACGGAAACTGCGCACTGAGCTGAGCCTAAACTGCCTGTCTGTGATGTACAGAGTTTGAAAGCCAAGAGAGGCGTGAAGAGCCACAATGCCTTACTATATTCAACATATAAAGAATTGTTTGGTCTCCGGGCAAATTCTGAGTTCGTGTGTGTCGATTCAATTGTGTTCGGGTTTTGTTTGTTTGCCAATTTTATAAACCTGCATGCATTGGTGACACCTCCTTTGCACTGACTCAAATGTACCTTGCAGTGTTGCGTTGCGCTGTGCCTACACATTCCGTCTAAACATATAAAAATTGCCATAGTGATACAGAGAGGAGACTGTAATTGGATCAAGCTGACTTTATGGGAATTCCATTTACACTTTGCATGCACTCGAGGAATGAATAGTTCTACTCTCATGCTATGGATTGCCAATATAGCGGCGCCTCTAATCTCTTTCGGCGCTTTCTAATCCCTCTTTGGCGATATCTAATCCATCTTTGGCGACATCTAATCCCTCTTCGGCGACAACTAATTCCTATTTGGAGACATCTAATCCCTCTTCGAAGACATCTAATCCCTCTTCGAAGACATCTAATCCCTCTTCGGTGTCATCTTATCTCTCTTCGGCGATATCTAATTCCTCTTTGGCGACATCTCATCTCTTTTAGTGCTATCTAATCCCTCTTCGGCGTCATCTAATCCCTCTTCGGCGTCATCTAATCCCTCTTCGGCGTCATCTAATCCCTCTTCGGCATCATCTAATCCCTCTTCGGCGTCATCTAATTCCTCTTCGGCGTCATCTAATTCCTCTTCGGCGTCATCTAATTCCTCTTCGGCATCATTTAATCCCTCTTCGGCGTCATCTAATCCCTCTTCGGCATCATTTAATCCCTCTTCGGCGTCATCTAATCCCTCTTTGGAGACATCTAATCCCTCTTCGGCGTCCCTCTTCGATTCCATCTAATCTCTCTTAGGTGCCGTTTAATCCTTTTTAGCGCCATCTAATCCTATAGACAGGTCATCACTAGCCAGGTAGCCATGTGGGACCGTCAATACCCGCAATCCTATGGAAGTCGTTTATTCGCCGTGCAGGGCAGAAGCGCCCCATAGCGACTCCAAAGCGCCCACCAAACTGTCCTCAAAGAAACTTAATTGAGTCTGCGACTTAATTTAAATAAATAGATAAGATATACATTAACGGTACCTTAACAACTTATTGCTTTGATTTGAACTTTTCTGCGACTCTATCACTAAAAGCTCGACTCAAACTTTGACCCTAAACCGTCGATTCGAATGAATAAGAACATACGATGCTACTGCACTGCTAATACGTAAAACAAAAACAACTGACTGGGAGCGGTTTGTTTGTTATATTTAGGCATTTAAGCCGGCCCCTAAACGGTCTTTGATCTTTCCGACGGCCTATATAGTTTTAGAGTAAAATGCAATAATATTCATTGGCATCATCGCACATTTCTTTTCATTTAAAATCGGCATTTTTTGCAAATATCGGCTTTTAATAGCCATTAGCAGGACTGCGGGTATTAGCGGATAGCCTTTGTCGGGTTGAAACGGTTTGTGGTTGGCTTGACTTCACTGTTCTGCTTGTCTGCTGAGAGACTGAGAGTCCCAGACTAACTAAGCCAACTTGTAAAGCTCCATGGGCTCTGGCAGGAATTAGCGACAGTGAAACAGTCGGGATGTGTGGGGCTGGGCTGGGTGGTGGGGCAAGCGCAGCCCTCCCAGCCAATAGGAGACGAGTGGCCGGCCCAACCCCCCACATTCCTCTCTCTTAGCGCTGACTCTAGGCCCCGACCCCTCTCAAGGCACCACCAGGCCTATCTAATGATATTTAATCCGGGCGCTTCTCTCGCGGTCTGTGAAAAGTAGTGAAAGTAAAAGAGGACTAATTGAAGCGATTGACTTTGATCTGTTTGTACTGAGCAATCAGCATGTACGGAGCTTGCGATCCAGGCAGCTGGAGTAGCCGTCTAATGCATCATCCTCAGCATCATCTAGCTGATGTCGCGCAACAGCAGCAGCAGCAGCACTACAGTGACTGCTTCAATGACGTCGGCAGTAATTTGTCGATGCCAGCAGCCACTGCCGCGGCCTATTGTTATCAGAGCTGTAATAATAATGATAATGACAACAACAATGGCAGTTTTGGATTTCAAGGTAAGTTACAGTTGCGTAAATTTGACTTAGATATTTTTAACTGTTCAACTATCAACTAGGCCAGTGTTGAAACTTAAAAGTCCAAGCCAAAATAACTACGAATTAGTAATAGTAATTGCCTGTCCAGGGGCGCAACCTTGGTGTTTTATTGCGCTGGGGGCGCGTCTTTGGGGAGCGGGGGGCTAACGAGGACCGACAACGAGAGGCGTCAGTCAGCACCAAGGGGCGCCAGCACCAAGGGGCGCCAGCACCAAGGGGCGCCAGCACCAAGGGGCGCCAGCACCAAGGGGCGCCAGCACCAAGGGGCGCCAGCACCAAGGGGCGCCAGCACCAAGGGGCGCCAGCACCAAGGGGCGCCAGCACCAAGGGGCGCCAGCACCAAGGGGCGCCAGCACCAAGGGGCGCCAGCACCAAGGGGCGCCAGCACCAAGGGGCGCCAGCACCAAGGGGCGCCAGCACCAAGGGGCGCCAGCACCAAGGGGCGCCAGCACCAAGGGGCGCCAGCACCAAGGGGCGCCAGCACCAAGGGGCGCCAGCACCAAGGGGCGCCAGCACCAAGGGGCGCCAGCACCAAGGGGCGCCAGCACCAAAGGGTGCCAGCAGGCACATACCTGCTTGCCCAATCAATATTCGACGGACAACAAGAGCACACAAAATGAACCCAAGCAAACATGAAACATAAAAAATTTCTATATTGCTTCAGCAAGCCACAACTAGATGGATTTTGGTTTGAGTGATTACATGGGCTAAAACTATATATTTGAGTCTTTATTGTCTCCCCCCTGCAGTTCTGCAGTGTTGTATAGTTAGTTTTCATTTATAACTCAAAATCAAAATAATGTGCGCATATACAATATGATGTCTTGTTACCTCATGTATCTATACTTGTTAGATTAGGTTGACCCAGTGGGTTTATAGATAAACCAAAAGACAAACTTACATACAGATACCGCGTATTTAATAGGCTAGATTAATAATTAGGGGTCATCCATTTTAATTTGTAAGAGTTTCAACAAGTCCGTGAACTCTTCAAGCCCCCATGCATCTCCCCTTTCTCATCTTCATATTTCTTATCAGTTGGCCCACACCCAGTGGCGTAATGTACATTGGCACTGCATTGGCAATGTGTACATATTAATTTAGTTTAACCAAATCTAAATTGTCAATTCTAACGAAACTTTAAGTAGTTTTTTAATGATTTTATTGTATATTTAATTTCAATTTGCCAAAGAATCATCTGAAGGAAATTCTCAGGTCAAGAAAGAGAAAGCTTGGCGCTTCTATCTGCAGATGTGGTGGCATATTAGATATATGGCTATAGACTGGCAAAACATGCCTTCCGAACGCTTGAAACAGTAATTCTTCTTTTTCCTTCATGAGCCCCTATAACAAAATTTGTTATAATTTCGTTCAGCCTATCATCCCTTAGGACCTTGATCCTATATAGACCCCTGCTGAATCTTACTCACTAATCCCAAGGTCGCTAATGCTTCTCACAGCATAATTGATGCTTGCAGCTTCTCCTATATCGCATTGCGCATTGAATTCTATATGAGATAAATTTGTTATTTATTGCGGCTAGATGGCAGTTTTCCGCATTTAGATGGCGGTAATTTGATTTTGTGCTCTGCAATTTGTAGAGGCAAAGATTCTCTGTAGCGGTTGATATTCTTGTATTGGGATTTTTCTCAGATCATTTTTACTAGGTCATTGAGTGTGGTTATTGGGTCATTTCGTCATTGGATTCCGTCTTCTTGGTCTGGTCATCTTAGTAGCCATTGCTTCAAGCAGTTGACCATCACCATGACAGCAGATGGCAATCATAATAACAGCAGATCACAGTCACAATGACAGCATATGGCAATCACAATGATAGCAGATGACAATCGCAATAACATCAGATGGCAGTCACAATGACAGCAGGTGACAATCACAATGACAGCAGTTGACAATCACAATGACAGCAGTTGACAATCACAGTGACAGCAGTTGACAATCACAATGACAGCAGTTGACAATCACAGTGACAGCAGTTGACAATCACAGTGACAGCAGTTGACAATCACAATGGCAGCAGTTGACAATCACAATGACAGCAGTTGACAATCACAATGACAGCAGGTGACAATCACAATGACAACAGTTGATAATCACAATGACAGCAGGTGACAATCACAATGACAGCAGTTGATAATCACAATGACAGCAGATGACAATCACAATGACAGCAGTTGACAATCACAATGACAGCAGTTGACAATCACAATGACAGCAGTTGACAATCACAGTGACAACAGATGATAATCACAATGACAGCAGATGACAATCACAGTGGCAATATTTGACAATCGCATCACCTTTCAGATCCTGCAGCCGCCGCTGTCCCGGACGAGGACACTTCGCCGCAGCCGCCGGTACCATATCCGCATCCTCCTCCGCAGCAGCAGCAGGATCAGCTTCAGAACCATCATCAGCAGTACCAGCATCCCCATCAGCCTCATCATCAGCAGCACCATCCTCAGGCTCAGCCCGCCTGGCTACCCCAACAATCTCCGTCTCCGCAGTCGCCGCTGCAGCCGCCACCGGCGCCGCCCCTGCGCCGTCTCGGGCCGGAGGTGAACGCCGAGCTGGAGGACAGCCGCCTGTGGGAGGCCTTCGCCGCAGTGGGCACCGAGATGATCATCACCAAGTCGGGCAGGCGGATGTTCCCATCGCTGAAGCTGCGGCTGAGCGGCCTGGAGCCGGACAAGCGCTACTGCGTGTACCTCACTGTTGAGCCTGTGGCCGACTGCCGCTGGAAGTTCCAGAGCAGCCGCTGGCTGGTGGTGGGCAAAGGCGAGCCGGCGCCGGCGCACCGCTGCTTCATGCACCCCGACTCGCCCGCCAGCGGTGCGCACTGGCTCAAGCAGCCGGTCAGCTTCCTCAGGATGAAGCTCACTAATAATGGCATGGATCCGCACGGTCACGTGAGTTCAGTTGGATGTACAAATCCCAAAACTCGGATCTCGATTTGTTGATTACATTGATCCCAAAATTCTCAAATCCTAAATCCTCAAATCCCATGTCCTAAAATCCCTAATCCTCAAATCCCAAATCCTCAAATCCCAAATCCTCAAATCCCAAATCCTCAAATCCCAAATCCTCAAATCCCAAATCCTCAAATTCCAAATCCTCAAATCCCAAATCCTCAAATCCAATACCCCCAAAATGCTCAAATCTCAACTCCTCAAATCCCAAATCCTGAAATCCTAAATCCTCAAATCCTGAAATCCTAAATCCTCAAATCCCAAATCAATCCCAAATCCTGAAATCCTCAATCCCAAATCCCGAAATTCCAACTCATCTGGAGAAGTGAACAAACCGACGAATTTTAAGTGCTAATCCAAAAAATGCCACCCGCAGATCATCCTGAACAGCATGCACAAGTACCGGCCGCGGCTGTACGTGGCCGAGATCGAGGAGTCCGCCTGGCTGCACTCCCGGTTCGTTGCCTACGGCAGCTTCGACTTCCCCCTGGCTGAGTTCATCGCCGTGACCGCCTATCAGAACCAGCGCATCACCCAGCTGAAGATCGACTGCAATCCGTTCGCTAAGGGCTTTCGGGTCACCGGCAAAAGGTCTGTACCTGGCTGGTTACGTGTTTTTAAGTCTGGTTTCATACTCGCTCAATCAGCTGACTGTGCTGTCTGTTTCTAAAACTACCTCTCTACCTACCTAACTGTCTGCTTGCTGAGCTACCTATCTACCTACATATGTATCTACCCACCTACCTTACCTACGAGTATCTAACTACCTACCTATCTACCTACCTTACCTACCTATCTACCTACCTATCTACCTAACTATCTACCTACCTACCTGCTTACCTACCTCTAACTACCTACCTCTATCTACCTACGCCAACCTACCAACCTTACCTCACTATCTACGATTCTACATGTACCTCATCTAACCCAACCCCAACCTCTACTCACCTACGTTCCTGCTTACCAACCAGCCTCAAGATCCCGAAAATTTACGCTTTCATCTACTCTATCCTTTAATGTTTCTACAGTGTATTAAGAGTCAACTTGCAGCCTATTTTACTATCCAACAGTCAATCTATTTCATGCTTGCATATTACAACCTGCAATAAGTTACGCACCTCTTCTCTACCTGCGTTCGCAGAGGCTCCAAGAAGATCAGTCACAGCGCCGTGGTGGCCGCCGCCGCAGCAGCAGCCGCCGCAGCAGCCGCGGCCGCCAAGAACAGCGACAGCAGCAGCGGCAGCAAGCAGGCCGAAGCCCTGCCGGAAGCGAGGAGCCCCAGAAAAGCAGCAGACGAGAGCCAATCGCTTCGGGTTGTGGCGATGAAGCGCGAAGCCTCATCAACAGCCTCAGCCTCCGCTGCTGCCGCCGCTGCCGCTGCCGCAGCTGCCGCTGACTCGTTCGGCCAGTTCTGGCCGAGTTACTATGGCAACCATCACCAACAGATGGGGCTGCCCTACAGCGGCCCCTATTATCACCAGTGGCATTCGCACCTGGAACAAAGGAAATTCTAATTGATTCAGCTTCTCAATTGCCATTATTAGCTACTCAAAGACTGATTCCGTTAGAGAGAAAAATGTCCCTTTGCACTACTTAGCCATTAGTAGTACAATTGAAAATCCATTTGCTTCTTTTTTTGCTACTCCGTGTTGTATCTATGTTATGTTTCTTTTTTAAAATAAATATTTAATATTTGTATTACGTTAGAGCCACTTGACACATCTAATAAATTTACTGACATGTACATGTACGCTTGCAGCAGTTAAAATTTTGCGTGGACTTTTGTTTTGTTAATATATATGCTTCAATTTGAAATTCAAATTTACAGCTTGATTTCAAATTGACTTCGATTATTTGTTATGTTATTAATCAATCTATAAATATATGACTGTTTATGGGTGGATAGTTGGGTGGATGGGTGGATAGATGGGTGGATAGTTGAGTGGATAGATGGGTGGATGGGTGGATAGATGAGTGGATAGATGAGTGGATAGTTGGGTGGATGGGTGGATAGATGGGTGGATAGATGGGTGGATAGATGGGTGGATAGTTGAGTGGATGGGTGAATAGATTGTTCGATAGATGGGAGGATAGATAGGTGGATAGTTGGGTGGATGGGTGGATAGACGGGTGGATGAGTGGATAGATGAGTGGATAGTTGCAGGTGGATAGATGGATAGATAGTTAGGTGGATAGATTGGTGGATAGGGTAGATAGTTGGTTGGATGGATGGGTGGATAGATGGTGGATAGATAGATGGATTGTTGGGTGGATTGATGGGTGGGTGGATTGGGGGAATGATGAGCGGACATCAGGTGAATATGCAAAGAGATATATATATGCATCTGAGAGTGTCAGAGCCGCAGCATTTGAACAAGCAGACTCGTACATAAATTGAGGACCAGCACAAAAAGCAGAGCACGATAAGAAAAAGGTGAAGTGTTAATTAGAAAATCACCTCACTGTAATTGAGCATGCAGTAATTATGTCTGGCCAGGCAGTCGATAGACAAATCAGAAAAGTTATAAATTTTTCCTGCAAGTCAGACCTGTGAGCTGAGCTCAGGTAGGTTGCAGCAGGTCTCACAGGCCTTCTTGCCCACCTTTCTAATATAATTGAGACTTTTAGCAAGTCATAAATCAGGCCTCACTTCGGGTGAGGGGAACAAAAACGACTCAAAATGATCCCATGCATTCGCCGGCACATCGCCTGGGGGTGTTTTGCTAATGTTGAGAAAAAACTCAACACCAGACAGGACTTGATTGTGCAGAATTTTTCACACTTTGAAATTCGAGCTATTTTCACCTCGGCATCATTGGGAAGACCGCCAGTTTGGTTATGACGTCATAAGGTTAGAGAATATATAGAGTTATAGCCAATACGCTCGTAGAAGCAAGTTCAGCTGCTTTAAATTTTTGATTCGTTATCAAAAAAAGGATTGCTGACTTGGCAAAGTCGATATGTTGCACTCTTACTCCTCGCTTACTCAAATCTCATCTCGACAAAGCTCATCTCACCGAATCTTATCTCACCGAATATCATCTCACCGAATCCCACCTTACCGAAGCTCATCTCACCGAATCCCACCTCACCGAATCTCATCTCACCGAATCTCACCTTACCGAATCTCAACTCATCGAATCTCATCTCACCGAATCTTACCTTACCGAAGCTCATCTCACCGAATCTCACCTTACCGAATCTCAACTCACCGAATCTCATCTCACCAAATCTCAAATTACCGATTATCATCTCACCGAATCTCATCTCACCGAGTCTCATCTCACCAATTTCATATCGTCGAATCTCAACTCATCGAATCTCAACTCATTAAATCTCATCTGACCGAATCTCATCCCACAAAATCGCACCTTACCGAATCTCATCTCACCAAATCTCACCTTACCGAATCGAATCTCACCGAATCTCACCTTACCGAATCGAATCTCACTGAATCTCATCTTACCGAATCTTATCTCACCGAATCTCACCTTACCGAATCTCATCTCACCGAATCTCACCTTACCGAATCGAATCTCACCGAATCTCATCTCACTGAATCTCATCTCACCGAATCTCAACTCACCGAATCTCATCTCACAGAATCTCTCTATCGCCGACATCCTCTCATGTTTTGTTGAGACCACCTGACTGTGCTCAGAGAAAATTATTGTCTTCTAATTGATTTTTCACAACCAACGGCAGTCTTATTCGCAGTTTCCAGCTGTGCTGCTGTATCTAAGAACTACAAATAAGCACAGATATTTTTTCACACCTGCTCTACTTAAGAATCTTTATCACCTCCCCCCTCAAAATTCATTCAATAGAAGTTGCCAAGCGGTCTTTTTGGACCTCTATAATCTTATTGCGTTCGCGCCTTTTAAAAAAGCCAAAATCTTTAAGCAACATAAGAAGCAGGTGCCAATTGCTGTCCGCAACCAACAATTGCTAAAAACAGCGGTACTCAAGTTTAATCCTGTCTGTAAAAAGGAAGATTGAATTTGCAACCACTTTTTAGCACCTTATTACCATGCAGTTTGCATTGGTTTGTCCTTAAAAATTCTCTTTTTAATAACGTTCTACGACAGATACGAGCTAAAGACAAAGTAGAATATATTTAAAACGTTTTTCTGTTGATTGTAAGAATTTAAATGTACTTGTACAGTGTAAATGGAAATCCATATTGTAAATCATATTTTTTTTCTTAAAGGTACATTCTACATGTAATACTATGCAATTTCAGGCTAGTGGACTAGTGTTTAGAGTTTCAGACTCACTACTGAAAGGTGGTGGGTTCGATTCCCGATCCCACCGGAACAATTTGTGTCCTGGAGTAAGACAACTCTACATTGCTTGAGTTCATCCAGTTGTAAAATGGGTGCCAACATTATTAGCTGGGGGGTAATTGAGGGTGGGTTTCGCGACCCCCCAGTCCTTGGATTCAACAGCCGTACGCAGCCTTCAGATGCACCGCGCAAATAGCTGTCGGTGAGCTGTCGATTGCACATCTGCTTGTTAGGGCAGGTGTAAAAAAACTATGCAATACAGTTGTATACATTGTACATGTAATGCCACACTACATGTGTACTCGTACATAAATGTACATGTAATACCCAGGACTACTCAAGTAACATATATATAGGACGCTACACTCGAAATCTATGGTAAATGTTTTGAAGGCAACTATTCGCCGAAAAATACACTACAGAGATAGGAGGTTTTAATTTTTTCAGCACAAAAATTGTTATTGCTTTCGATAGGAGGCAGATCCTGTGTTCATCTTTTGATATGTTGTGCCTTTCTTATTGTTCTATCGATATTTATAAAGCTTTACGTTCAGAAATAGTTTTAAAGGCAGGTTTCACCGGAAAAATACACTACGGAGATAAGAAATTTCACGATTTTCAACACTAAAACAGTGATTGGGTCGATCTTAAGAAAACTGCCTTGTTCCCCTACCCTATTTTTATTCTACACATACATTTTGTATCGAAATGAAGAGAAGCTCAAACGTTACTACATGTATATAACTCTAGATATATTTCTTCAGTAGTAATATATATATATATATACAGTACGTAAACACGTACATTTATGGGTTGCTATGGAGTCTACATGTATATAACTTACATTCATTTATGCACCATGGAAATTAAAGTAAAAACAGCGCATGTACATATGTGAGTAGTTCTACCAAAGTTCTACAACAATATATGCATGTATTTTTAGAAGAGGCGCTGAAAAGGCGCCAAAAGATGGATTGCTGCAATCGTCAGCAATTAAAAAAGTGCTTTTTTCGTGCCCTAAAAAATCTTCGCGATCGAAGCTCTTCATGATCAGTGCATGTATAAGAAAAACCTTGGGTAAAGATGTAGCGGAAATTAATGGAGAAAGCGCCGCGGAACACTTTTAAAATAAGGGGGAAGAATCATTAAAATTTTCAATCACTATAAAAAATTCTCTTTTTCGGGAACGCTTTTTTTGCGCAACAGTCGAGATTTGAGCGGTAATTATTTTAGCGCTACAGACACGTAAATTTGAGATCCCATAAACGCGAAGCAGATATGAGATTTTGTGTTACTTTGGTACCTTTGGTACCACAAGAATGACTTGTATTGGCTCCTGGATACCTTTGAGAACATCTGTGTCTAATTGACCTTTCCCTACCCTACACATATTCACGACCCAATTGCTGGCAGTCGAGCAAATTACATGATATATAGAGATGAGAGCTGAAGCACATATACACCGTGCCTCCTATCTTAATAGCAAGGGGCAGCTGTCCATCTGGCCCTGTTCCGTAAGACCGCAACTATTAATTTAAATTAGTAAAATTAGGAACGTCTATTAAGGTAATGATTGCGTTATTAACATATATCGCACAAATTACATTGCCACCGACTGTGAAACTTCGGTAATATCTGTCGTCAAACTTCACTTGATTGCTAGCATATTTATTTGTTGCAGAAAGTAGGAATTAGTTAGCGCATTTGGTGATTATTAACAATAAGCGTAATTTTAGTGGAAAATGTTTATAATTTTTGTTATATCTGAAAAAATTAAAAAGTACGCGGTTGCTTGTTTTCTGTTATTTGTCTAGAAATTTAATAATTGCTAGTGATGCATTTTCGACGCCGTATACCACAAATTGATATGGCGAAGCGTGGAAGATCGAGTAGACGAAGCAAGTTTGTAGAGTCTTCGAACTCTGGGTAAGATTTTTTGCAATTTCTTCAATTTTCATAGTTTGCGAGTGTCAAAGAACTAAAAAATTAGGTCTAGGTCCTAGGTCATAGGTGATTTTGCTAAGGGGCAAGCAAGTCCAGTTCTCAATTAATGACAAACAATTTTTCGTATGCAAGATTTTAGTGCTGTAGGCAAGAGTTCAGTGTAAATTTTATTTTCAGTCTAGATTTAATATAAATTTAATGCAATAGGCCTAAATAAAATTCTTGCTTTGGTTGCATTTAAGCCCAGCAAAATATTAAGATTAAGAATAAGATTTTAAATTTCAACATTGTTGGCTCATTAGCTGCTTTTTTTAGTAAACCATGCTACCAATAATAACAAAAAAGTATATAAATCTAAGAGGTAAATATGCAGCTTATATATAATATAGGCAATGACTAGGCCTATATATATAGCTCTAGCTAGTAAAATAGTTTTCTATAAAAATGCAACATGTTTTATGACTAATGTTTATATTATATATATGTATTATAGGAGTATAGCTAGGACTAGGCCTATATGCAATTAGAATCTTTTTCTTTGGCTTTAATTAATTGTTGTTCTTTTTGTTTTGTTTTTATCTTTTATTAAAGCTTTGGCAGTTGTTATTGTTACGGTGACTGTATAAATAACAAAACAGTTATTTTTACAGTTAATACATAAGACTCTATGTGGGCCTATGGTCTTTACTTAATGTAACCATATAAATAGCAAAACTGTTATTTTTATAATCACTGTAGATAGGAAGCAAAATGGTTATTTTTATAATTATGGTCATGTGGAAGAAATTTCTATTAAATTACAAGGTACGTAATAGTAACAATTACCTAAATTTAGCTACCATGACAAGAACCATAGAAGTTACCATTGTATTTATTAATAAAATGAAATGTTTCTTTATTTTTTTTAATTTAGCCATCATAATATTTGTATAGCAAGTTTGTTACTTCATTTAGATTGTATTTGTTTTAAGTATTAACTGTAAAAATAACCATCTCATTTATATGATCACTATAACAATAACAACTACCTATAACATATACCTGCTTTAGCTAGGTTGTGACCAATTTGGCAATAAACAAATTCAGCAACAGAGATTCACAATGGACCAATTTGGCAAAAGCAAATTTGGCAACAATCTAAGGAAATTTGGCAACAATCTAGGCAAATTTGGCAATAATTAATAAAGGGAAAAATTGTATATAATTTGTTATTTGGATAATTCCTTTAATACAATAGTATTTTTCAATGCATACTATATTAGCCTTATCTTTTAATTTAATTGAGTTTGTATTATCTATCATTTATCCTTGAGTTTTGAAAGTCCTTTCTAAGAAATGTTTGTTAATTTTAAAAAGGTTGGGCAACCTTGTAATAAGCAAAAAACTTTAAGACTTAGAAAAAAAATTATTTTCTTATATGTCTAATAAGGTCTTTCTATTGGTTACAATGTCAAAGAAAGGGATTCACAAAAATATGCCATGCAAAGAAAATTGACAAAATAAAAAAAATGTCAAGTGGCCCCTATGCACTATGTATATATTACATTCTCAGATACACGGGATGTCCAATTTAATAACACACTTTTCCTTTGTTTTAACATGCTTTTGCAGCCATTATTTTATATTTATAAACATTCATGAGCATATATGCACAACCCCCGTGATTTACACTGGCTATGCGACTTACTTTATAACCAAAAATGTGACTTACCTATGAAAGAAACCCTAGAACAACATTTACGCAATTTTGGGTAAATGGCAGGAGTAACTATGACACTTTTAAGGGCTAAATGCCTCATCATCTAATTAGTACTACATCTGTATTCTTTAGGATGGGTATTTTTGTGACTTACCCCTGGTCTACCACAATTTATGGTGGCCAGATCAGCCAGGTCAGCTAGCAATTATGCATGTATGTTCACAACAGACACCTATACATGAATTTCGGTAAATTTACTTAGCCAAATTAGTAATTGATACTTTTTGTTATTAGTAATTATATCATTATGCAATATCTAAGGAGCCCTACCATATATGTGCAACTCCCAGATTTATACTGGCTATGCAATTTACTTTTGACCAAAAATATGACTTACCCATAAAAGAAACCTAAGCAAAAATTAATGTACTTTTGGGTAAATGGCAGGAGTAACTATGCCTATATTATAAAGACCAAATGCTTTGGGCCTATTCCATATAAGATGGACATATTTGGAAAATAGAAAAAATTCAATATTTTTGCTTGTCATTGCCTTATCAGCCAATTTTTTTTACCAAATCTTTTTTGTATGTAATGTATACAATTTAAGAATAAATAAATGATAAAATGTTGGATTAGTATGTCATCAATTGGCAAAAAGTTATTTTTGTAAAAAATTGGACATTTTCTAAGCGAAAGACATCATTAAGTTTATGTACCTTTTAAAAACAAATAGAAAGCTTTAGAAGGTTAAAACAAACTATATATAAAATTATAGTACCTGCATCATCAGATAAAAACATTAGCAACCATATAATCTATTATATTTTTAATATATTGGTACCTTGAAGTTACTGAATTGACAGAAAAAAATATGTTAGGACCATATTGTTACAACCATAAGGCTGCCTTTTCTTTTGTATCTTTGTTGCCTTTTTGAGTTTATATATATTAATAAAAGAGTATGACTTCTAAAGATGTTCTTAGTCAAATTTAAAAAAAATTATTGCAAAAAATCAAAAATGAAAAATGTTATAAGACTTTTACCTTTTAGTTTCTATATGTCAAAAATCCTGTTGTTATAACCATAAGTGCCATTCAAGGTTTAATAGCATCTATACTAATGATGATATCTATAT
Source organism: Macrostomum lignano (assembly GCA_002269645.1). Taxonomy (NCBI): domain Eukaryota; kingdom Metazoa; phylum Platyhelminthes; family Macrostomidae; genus Macrostomum; species Macrostomum lignano. Next base: position 11,490 of record NIVC01002031.1, on the reverse strand, counting down.
GAAACTTTATAAACATATTCTTGACAAAATAATATTTCATTCAAAATATTGGTTTAGTATATTCTATTATTAGATTTCATTTTATAAGTAAAATAGTCTGTCATGTTACAACCATAATTATATGGAATGGCCCTTTATCATTTAGTTAGTATTACATGTGTTTTTGGGTAGGCATTTTTGCAATCTACCTTGGTTAGGCCCCTTGCCAGCTAGATCAGTCAGGTTGGCTAGTAGAATATTAGAATGTTATTGTTTTATATTTAACCAAGGAATAAAAAATATTACTATAATCATCAATTGATATTGTAATAAAAACTTTACCTAGCATCATACATGCACAACCTTGGGAATCATCCAGCCGTTTCTATTGGCAACACACACATGTAAGTCACTATTGGCTGAGAGTAGTCACGTGACTACTATTCTGTCCAATAGTGACTTACATGTGTGTGTTGCCAATAGAAACAGCCGGGTGAATCCCTAGGTTGCGCCCAAGCTTGCCTAGCATTCTACATACTAGAATTATATGCTATAGACACTAGAAAAAACCAATGTTAGAAGCTGGTGGCATCTTGTTTCCTTTAACTTAAATACTATGCAATTTAAGTATATTTTTATTATCAACTATTCATATTCAATTTTTTGCAAGGTAGAATGAATTATAACATATATAACTTATAATTATAATTATACCAGGCTAATTTATCTTTGTCTCTGTCTTATAGAGAGAACTATGAGTATTAGTTTTATGCTCTAGTTGTCACTAAATGTTAAAATTATTGATTTTAACCTCACCAACAGTGTCCTGCTATACCTGAAGTTCCTGCTGATATGGGCTGTCGTACTTATGCTCGACTTTCTATTGGAATTCCGCTTCGAATATCTGTGGCCCTGTTGGCTCCTGCTGCGCTCCCTCCATGACTCCTATCGCTACCAGGGTATTATGTTCCTGCTGTTCTTTTTATGCCTCGGTCTCACATCAGATGTCATCTTGTACCTTTTTGTTCCCGTGCACTGGTTGTTCTTCTTGGCCAGCACCTACGTGTGGGTGCAGTTCGTCTGGAATTCAGGTGAGCCTTTCTTGAGTGGCGAGCACGTTTATAGAAGGATTAGAGGGAGATTCTGAAACAGTTTTGTAGGCAGATTCTGAAACAGTTTTGTACTGAGATTCTGAATCAGTTTTGTAGGGAGATTCTGAAACAGTTTTGTAGGGAGATTCTGAATCAGTTTTGTAGGGCCATTCTGAATCAGTTTTGTAGGGCCATTCTGAAATCTGAAACAGTTTTGTTGGGCCATTCTGAAACAGTTTTGTAGGGCCATTCTGAAACAGTTTTGTAGGGAGATTCTGAATCAGTTTTGTAGGGAGATTCTGAATCAGTTTTGTAGGGCCATTCTGAATCAGTTTTGTAGGGCCATTCTGAAATCTGAAACAGTTTTGTTGGGCCATTCTGAAACAGTTTTGTAGGGCCATTCTGAAACAGTTTTGTAGGGAGATTCTGAAACAGTTTTGTAGGGCCATTCTGAAACAGTTTTGTAGGGCCATTCTGAAACAGTTTTGTAGGGAGATTCTGAATCAGTTTTGTAGGGCCATTCTGAAACAGTTTTGTAGGGAGATTCTGAATCAGTTTTGTAGGGAGATTCTGAATCAGTTTTGTAGGGCCATTCTGAAACAGTTTTGTAGGGAGATTCTGAATCAGTTTTGTAGGGCCATTCTGAAACAGTTTTGTAGGGCCATTCTGAATCAGTTTTGTAGGGAGATTCTGAATCAGTTTTGTAGGGCCATTCTGAAACAGTTTTGTAGGGCCATTCTGAAACAGTTTTGTAGGGCCATTCTGAAACAGTTTTGTTGGGCCATTCTGAAACAGTTTTGTAGGGCCATTCTGAAACAGTTTTGTAGGGAGATTCTGAAACAGTTTTGTAGGGCCATTCTGAAACAGTTTTGTAGGGCCATTCTGAAACAGTTTTGTAGGGAGATTCTGAAACAGTTTTGTAGGGCCATTCTGATACAGTTTTGTAGGGCCATTCTGAAACAGTTTTGTAGGGAGATTCTGAATCAGTTTTGTAGGGCCATTCTGAAACAGTTTTGTAGGGCCATTCTGAAACAGTTTTGTAGGGCCATTCTGAATCAGTTTTGTAGGGAGATTCTGAAACAGTTTTGTAGGGCCATTCTGAAACAGTTTTGTAGGGAGATTCTGAATCAGTTTTGTAGGGCCATTCTGATACAGTTTTGTAGGGCCATTCTGAAACAGTTTTGTAGGGAGATTCTGATACAGTTTTGTAGGGCCATTCTGAATCAGTTTTGTAGGGAGATTCTGAATCAGTTTTGTAGGGCCATTCTGAAACAGTTTTGTAGGGCCATTCTGAAACAGTTTTGTAGGGCCATTCTGAATCAGTTTTGTAGGGCCATTCTGAAACAGTTTTGTAGGGAGATTCTGAATCAGTTTTGTAGGGCCATTCTGAAACAGTTTTGTAGGGCCATTCTGAAACAGTTTTGTTGGGCCATTCTGAATCAGTTTTGTAGGGCCATTCTGAAACAGTTTTGTAGGGAGATTCTGAAACAGTTTTGTAGGGCCATTCTGAAACAGTTTTGTAGGGAGATTCTGAATCAGTTTTGTAGGGCCATTCTGATACAGTTTTGTAGGGCCATTCTGAAACAGTTTCGTAGGGAGATTCTGAATCAGTTTTGTAGGGCCATTCTGAAACAGTTTTGTAGGGCCATTCTGAATCAGTTTTGTAGGGAGATTCTGAATCAGTTTTGTAGGGCCATTCTGAAACAGTTTTGTAGGGCCATTCTGAAACAGTTTTGTAGGGCCATTCTGAATCAGTTTTGTAGGGCCATTCTGAATCAGTTTTGTAGGGCCATTCTGAATCAGTTTTGTAGGGCCATTCTGAATCAGTTTTGTAGGGCCATTCTGAAACAGTTTTGTAGGGCCATTCTGAATCAGTTTTGTAGGGCCATTCTGAATCAGTTTTGTAGGGCCATTCTGAATCAGTTTTGTAGGGCCATTCTGAAACAGTTTCGTAGGGCCATTCTGAAACAGTTTTGTAGGGCCATTCTGAATCAGTTTTGTAGGGCCATTTGTAGACAGTTTGTAGGGAGATTCTGAAACAGTTTTGTAGGGAGATTCTGAAACAGTTTGTAGGGAGATTGTGAAGGAATTAGTGAGGCGATTCTTGAAGGCGTTTGTGAGGCGGTTCTTGAAGGGGGTTGTGGGGCGGTTCTTGAAGGGGGTTGTGGGGCGGTTCTTGAAGGGGGTTGTGAGGCGGTTCTTGAAGGGGGTTGTGGGGCGGTTCATGAAGGGGGTTGTGAGGCGGTTCTTGAAGGGGGTTGTGAGGCGGTTCTTGAAGGGGGTTGTGGGGCGGTTCTTGAAGGGGGTTGTGAGGCGGTTCTTGAAGGGGGTTGTGAGGCGGTTCTTGAAGGGGGTTGTGAGGCGGTTCTTGAAGGGGGTTGTGGGGCGGTTCTTGAAGGGGGTTGTGAGGCGGTTCTTGAAGGGGGTTGTGAGGCGGTTCTTGAAGGGGTTGTGAGGCGGTTCCTAAGGGTTCTGTGAGGCGGTTCTTGAAGGGGTTTGTGGGGCGGTTCTTGAAGGGGGTTGTGGGGCGGTTCTTGAAGGGGGTTGTGAGGCGGTTCTTGAAGGGGGTTGTGGGGCGGTTCTTGAAGGGGTTGTGAGGCGGTTCTTGAAGGGGGTTGTGAGGCGGTTCTTGAAGGGGTTGTGAGGCGGTTCCTAAGGGTTCTGTGAGGCGGTTCTTGAAGGGGTTTGTGGGGCGGTTCTTGAAGGGGGTTGTGAGGCGGTTCTTGAAGGGGGTTGTGGGGCGGTTCTTGAAGGGGGTTGTGAGGCGGTTCTTGAAGGGGGTTGTGAGGCGGTTCCTAAGGGTTCTGTGAGGCGGTTCTTTCAGGGGTCTGTGGGGCGATTAATTTCATCTATGCATGCACATTTTCTCCAATCGCAGAGCGCGGAGTCAGCATCCCTACCATTCTGCTCTGGACCCTATTTGTCTACGTAGAATTTTCCATCCGACTGCGTCAGATGCGGAATCTGCCGTTTAACGTAGACCTGTGCCGGCCGTTCGCCGCCCACTCTATTGGCTATCCCATTGTGACGCTGGGCTTTGGATTCAAGACTTACCTGTGCTATCGGTATCGATTGCGGAAGCAGCATGAGGTGAGATATACTATTAGCTATGTACTGGCACGCCATCCCCTTTTTGGGGGCTTGAACTCGCCCTTGCTGTCACCTATTTGGAATTCCCCTCCCTTGATCCATTTGGGAATCCCTCCTCTGACGTATTTAAGAATCGCCCCTTGACCCATTTGAGTATCGCCCCTTGACCCATTTGAAACCCCCTGACCCATTTGGGAATCCCTCCCCTGACCCATTTGGGAATCCCTCCCCTGACCCATTTGGGAATCCCTCCCCTGACCCATTTGGGAATCCCTCCCCTGACCCATTTGGGAATCCCTCCCCTGACCTATTTGGGAATCCCTCCCCTGACCTATTTGGGAATCCCTCCCCTGACCTATTTGGGAATCCCTCCCCTGACCTATTTGGGAATCCCTCCCCTGACCTATTTGAGAATCCGATTGACCGCACCCAAAATCTCACCTGCTCAATCGCTCAGGTGCGGCAGCGCAACAGTTTCCACTTCGACTTGCTGGACAAGGCGCTGGGCCTGCCGCCCTCCGAGACCAACGGCAGCATCGGTAATGGCAGCGGAGGCGCCGGTCTAGACAGCGAAGAGGCGCAGCACAATGGGCATTACAATGAGATTGTTGACGGCGACGATGCCACTGCGACTTCCGTGACCTCGGCTATCACGGCTGCTGGCGGCGGCGGTGGCGGTGTCGGCCTGATGAAGAAGCTGGCAGCGGCGGCGGCGGCAGCGGCCTCGGTTGCGTCGGGCCACGACGACAGCGCAGGCAGTCAAGAGTTCTGCGAGAAGCAGCAACAGCAGCAACAACAGCAGCAGCAACAGAGGCCGGATGTAAATTTGAACGCACCGCAGCACGAGGAGGAGTCGAACTCAGCGTGCGCCAAGACCAGCTATAAGAATGTGAAGAAGCTCGGGGGCGGCGGCGGGAGCGGCGGCGGAAAGGACGGCCCGAAGAAGAAGGTGAGGAATGAAATTTTTTTTGTTTACGCTGCCTGTTTAAATTTTCGTGTCGCGGGGTGCATCTTTTCACACCGTTTCTAGCTTCCGAATCCCGTTCACACCCATTCTATCCCCGTTCACACCCATTTTATCCCCATTCACACCCATTCTATCCCCGTTCACACCCAATTTATCCCTGTTCACACCTATTCTATCCCCGTTCACACCTATTCTATCCCCGTTCACACCTATTCTATCCCCGTTCACACCTATTCTATCCCCGTTCACACCTATTCTATCCCCGTTCACACCTATTCTATCCCCGTTCACACCTATTCTATCCCCGTTCACACCTATTCTATCCCCGTTCACACCTATTCTATCCCCGTTCACGCGCACTGTCTCCCCGTTCATACCCGTTCTATTCAAAATGCACATCTATCCCCATTCCCATCCATTCTATCTCTGTTCACACCCAATTTAACCTGTTCTGTATCCATTCTATCTATTGTTTCCCTCTCCTCATTGTCACGCCAAATCCTGACCTTCCCGCCTACCCCCAGGTGCTGAACACTGACCCGTGCTACCAGCGCCTGGAGACAGACGTGAAGCGCCTTCGCGGCGATCTGCAATCCTCAAGAAGCGTCGAATCGGATCTGCGCTCTCAGCTGGCCAATCTGGCCGGGGCAGAGAAGCAGGTGCGCATGGAGCTGAGCTCGGTTCGGCAGGACAATGAGTCTTTGCAGAATCGGCTGCACAATCTTGTACAGCGGAGCCAGACTGACAAGGCCAACTGCCAGCAGTTGGAGAAGAAGCTGGCGGAAGAGCGGAAGGTCAGACAGGCTACTGAGGCGGCTCTGGATAGGGAGAGGCGAGCCAAGGAGGAGCTGCTGTCGAATCTGTGCACCGTCAGACAGAGCAACGAGTGTACCTCTGAGCACTGCCGGTCCGACGGTGAGTGCTGCGGTTCGAGCTTGATATTTTAAATGAACTCTTAGGGGTGAGATTCTTGATTTGATTCTCATTAGGGGTGAGATTCCTGATTTGATTCTTACTAGGGATGAGATTCCTGATCGAGTTTTATTAGGGGTGAGATTCCTGATTTGATTCTTATTGAGGGTGAGATTCCCGATTTGATTCTCATTAGGGGTGAGATTCCTGATTTGATTCTTACTAGAAGTGAGATTCCTGATTTGATTCTCAATAGGGGTGAGATTCCTGATTTGATTCTTACTAGGGATGAGATTCTTGATCGAGTTTTATTAGGGGTGAGATTCCTGATTTGATTCTCATTAGGGGTGAGATTCCTGATTTGATTCTTATTGGGGTTGAGATTCCTGATTTGATTCTCAATAGGGGTGAGATCTGATTAGATTCCTATTAGGGATGAGATTCCTGATCGAGTTTTTTTAGGGGTGAGATTCCTTATTTGATTCTCATTTCTCATTAGGGGTGAGATTCCTGGTTTGATTCTTATTAGGGGTGAGATTCCTGATTTGATTCTTATTGGGGGAGAGATTCCTGATTAAATTCTCATTAGGGGTGAGATTCCTGATTAGATTCTTATTAGGGGTGAGATTCCTGCTGGATTCTTAGGGTCGAGACTATAGCACTACACTATTCTTCCCATTAAGCCAAGATCCCTGCACTCTTCCTCCTCCGTCAGATCCCAGCTTGAGTCCGAGCTCAAGGCCGCTCGTAGGGAGCTGCGCGCAAAAGATGAAACGGCGCGAGCGCGCGAAGTTGAGCTGCGCGAGTTGGCCAAGATGCGCGAGGAGAGCCGCGAGCGCGAGGTGCTGATGACGGCGCTCAACGCCATGAAGGAAAAGAACGCCGTGCTGGACCAGGCTCTGCGCGATGAGAACAAGATGAAGCAGGACCTGCTGTCCGCGCTGCACAAGGCGCGCAGGGATATCGACTATTTTCAGAGTGAGTGTTCTGTGAACCCGCGAAGGAATGAGTGATCGCCAATCAACCTTGAGAATACTCGCCTCACAAGTCCAAAAAAATCCCCATGAGCCCAATGAAAATCGCCTCCTGAGTCCAAGAATCACCCCTGAGTCCAATAAGAATCGCCCTGAGTCCAATAAGAATCGCCCTGAACCCAACAATAATCACCCCCGAGTCCAATAAGAATCGCCCCTGAACCCAACAATAATCATCCCTGAGTCCAATAAGAATCGCCCCTGAGTCCAATAAGAATCACCCCTGAGTCCAAAAAGAATCGCCCCTGAGTCCAATAAGAATCGCCCCTGAACCCAACAATAATCATCCCTGAGTCCAATAAGAATCGCCTGAACCCAACAATAATCACCCCTGAGTCCAATAAGAATCGCCCCTGAGTCCAATAAGAATCGCCTGAACCCAACAATAATCACCCCGAGTCCAATAAGAATCGCCCCTGAGTCCAATAAGAATCGCCCCGAGTCCAATAAGAATCGCCCCTGAACCCAAAAAGAATCGCCCCTGAACCCAAAAAGAATCGCCCCTGAGTCCAATAAGAATCGCCCCGAGTCCAATAAGAATCGCCCCTGAACCCAAAAAGAATCACCCCTGAGTCCAATAAGAATCGCCCCTGAACCCAAAAAGAATCACCCCTGAGTCCAATAAGAATCGCCCCTGAGTCCAATAAGAATCGCCCCTGAGTCCAATAAGAATCGCCCCTGAGTCCAATAAGAATCACCCCGAGTCCAATAAGAATCGCCCCTGAACCCAACAATAATCACCCCCGAGTCCAATAAGAATCGCCCCTGAGTCCAATAAGAATCGCCCCCGAGTCCAATAAGAATCGCCCCTGAGTCCAATAAGAATCGCCCCCCGAGTCCAATAAGAATCGCCCCTGAACCCAATAGGAATCACCCCTAACACCAATAGAAAATCGCACCTGAAGAAGTAACGCTTGTCTAAACTTATCGTCAAAGCCCAAGCAAGAATGGCTGCACCTCCTTCCAAACCGACCCCTCGCCGCTCGCAGACCTGATTCAAACCAAAGATCGCGAACTGGTGGACTTGAAGTCGCTGATGAACTCTTCGCCAGCCAGCGGCAACGATTTCTGCTGGAGCAGCGGTGGCGGTCAGACCTCCATGCTGGGCTATCCGAACTCGCCTTCGCCGTGTCGTCGGCCTCTTCGCTGATGTTCGACCATCAGGCTCAGCAGCAGCAGCTGTTTCACGGACCTGGCGGCGTGCTGTCGTGCTTCGGTGGCGGCGCCGGCGGAGGCGGAGGCGGCGCCGATTTAGCGCCACCGACTAGCAGCTGCGCCGACGTTGTGGCCGCCACGTCGAGGGCTCCGAGCCAGTGACTAATGAGTTTTGTCCAGTACTGTGACCAGATGGGAAAGGGGATTAGCGGCGCTGTTTTGTTGACAACATTTATATAGCATATATATATATACCTACACACTTATGCATACGTGTGTGTGTGTTTGTTTGTTTTTTTGTTTCTGGTCTATGGGTGTTGTCGATTTTTTATTAGTGAGGCGCGCAGCTCAGCGCAATTCAAGTCGTCAGTGCGTATTAAAAGATTAGTTCGGTCTTGCCGATATGTAGAGTAATATACTTTATAAAGCGGTAAAAACAACCTCAATTTAGGCCGAATTTTTCATCACTTGCTACTTACAACGCAAAAAAGTAGTAGTCAGTTTCGAATTTTGCGCTGCGGCTAAATGTTTTTCTATTATTCTAAGAATTGTGACTACTGCCGCCTATTGTAGTTTAATTAATGTAGATTAAACAGCAGCTGACTTAGTCTTTGTAGTGTATCGGTCCTTAATCCCCTCCTCCCAACAGTTGCTCGTGTTCCCCACCCGTCCTCTATTATGTACTTTTGTGATTGCTAACGGCCGTTGGTTATTAATGAAATTAATTCGGTCAGCTCGTTTTATTTTTTAAGCGTCACTGGTTTTCTTGATGACGTGGGTGAAATTTGTTTGGAAGCTTAAACTGGGGGCAGTGGCCTCTGAAGCATCTGGGGGAGGGGGAAAGGGGCCCTCTGAAGCATCTGGGGGATGGGCAGCGGCCTCTGAAGCATCTGGAGAGGGAAGTCAGCGGCCTCTGAAGCATCTGGAAGGGGGCAGCGGCCTCTGAACCATTTGGGCGAGGGGGCAGCGGCCACTGAAGCATCTGGGGAGGGGGCAGCGGCCTCTGAAGCATCTGGAGGGGGGCAGCGGCCTCTGAAGCATCTGGAGGAGGGAGTCAGCGGCCTCTGAAGCATCTGGAAGGGGGCAGCGGCCTCTGAACCATTTGGGCGGCGAGGGGGCAGCGGCCACTGAAGCATTTGGGGGATGGGCAGCGGCCTCTAAGCATCTGAGGGGGAGTCAGCGGCCTCTGAAGCATCTGGAATGGGGCAGGCGGCCTCTGAACCATTTGGGCGAGGGGGCAGCGGCCACTGAAGCATCTGGGGAGGGGGCGGGCAGCGGCCACTGAACCATTTGGGCGAGGGGGCAGCGGCCACTGAAGCATCTGGGGAGGGGGCGGGGCAGCGGCCTCTGAACCATTTGGGCGAGGGGCAGCGGCCTCTGAACCATTTGGGCGAGGGGGCAGCGGCCACTGAAGCATCTGGGGAGGGGCAGCAGCCACTGAAGCATCTAAGGGAGGGGCAGCGGCCACTGAAGCATCTGGGGAGGGGCGGGGCAGCGGCCACTGAAGCATCTGGGGGGGGGCGGGGCAGCGGCCTCTGAACCATTTGGGCGAGGGGGCAGCGGCCACTGAAGCATCTGGGGAGGGGTGGGGGCAGCGGCCACTGAAGCATCTAAGGGAGGGGCAGCAGCCACTGAAGCATCTGGGGAGGGGGCGGGGCAGCGGCCTCTGAACCATTGGCGAGGGGCAGCGGCCACTGAAGCATCTGGGGAGGGCAGCAGCCACTGAAGCATCTGGGGGGGAGTCAGCGGCCTCTGAAGCATCTGGGGGGGAGTCAGCGGCCTCTGAAGCATCTGGGGGAGGGGGGGCAGCCCAGTGTTTATCAATTTAACTGAACAGAGTCCGTTTGAAGCTGACAAGCCGTTTGATATTTATATCATTAATAGCTGACAATAATGTTTATACTGTTACTGAATTGCAACATTTGCAGCAGTGTTTGTGTTAGTTTACTGTCTATCTGTTATTTTGGTTCGCCTTTTTTACACTGCGGGCTGGCTTCAAACTCTAAGTGGCTGGCGGTCCGCAGCTCCCAGCCTCAGCTCCTCTCACTGTCTCTCTTGACGCAGCCAGCCTCCCGCAAATCCCGAGATGTTGTGTCCGTCTGTCAGTCTCTATTTGGCGTTGTCACGGCCCCCTGCCCCCCCCCCCCCCTAAACAGTCAATCTAGTCGACCACTTGTTGTTATATTTAAAATTATTTAACAAAAACATATGAATAATATGTATGTAATTATATACAGTAAAAGCTATTGCTAACAAATACTGTTATGTTCTACACGCGCGTACGTATTTATCTGTTTTGTGTATACCGTATAAAACTTTTGGGGTCCCGTATTACTAATTGGATAATTATTTGTAAATTGCACACGAGAGATCATTTAGCGGCAGCTCACCTGTCTGACATTGCGGGTCATTGAGCGGCCAGATAAATAATTCAGCTCATGGCTGCGGGCCAGGTAGGAGAGAAGATGGTGAGAGAAGAGAGAGAGAGAGAGAGAGAGAGAGGGAGAGAGAGAGAGAGAGAGAGAGAGAGAGAGAGAGGAGGGACGAGGCGAGGAAAGAGGGAGGGAAGAAGAGAGGGAGAGAAGAGAAAAGTGGAGGGGAAGAAGATGGAAGAGAAGAACAGAGAAAAATGAGACAAGAGATGAGAGAGAAGATAAGAGCAGATAAAAATGAGACAAGAGATGAGAGAGAAGATAAGAGCAGATAAAAATGAGACAAGAGATGAGAGAGAAGATAAGAGCAGAGAAAAATGAGACAAGAGATGAGAGAGAAGATAAGAGCAGATAAAAATGAGACAAGAGATGAGAGAGAAGATAAGAGCAGAGAAAAATGAGACAAGAGATGAGAGAGAAGATAAGAGCAGAGAAAAATGAGACAAGAGATGAGAGAGAAGATAAGAGCAGAGAAAAATGAGACAAGAGATGAGAGAGAAGATAAGAGCAGAGAAAAATGAGACAAGAGATGAGAGAGAAGATAAGAGCAGAAAAATGAGACAAGAGATGAGAGAGAAGATAAGAGCAGAGAAAAATGAGACAAGAGATGAGAGAGAAGATAAGAGCAGAGAAAAATGAGACAAGAGATGAGAGAGAAGATAAGAGCAGATAAAAATGAGACAAGAGATGAGAGAGAAGATAAGAGCAGATAAAAATGAGACAAGAGATGAGAGAGAAGATAAGAGCAGATAAAAATGAGACAAGAGATGAGAGAGAAGATAAGAGCAGATAAATATGAGACAAGAGATGAGAGACACAAACCCTGAGCA
>NIVC01002030.1:358388-402163 GCA_002269645.1 Macrostomum lignano | reverse complement strand
AGTTCTTTTCGTTTAGCAAAAGCAACACAGAACGATCTTCAAAGAAGCCAGTTCTATGGACAACTATTTGACCACAGGCGATAAAATAAGAGGGGGAATGCATTCAAGCACTCCAGCAATTGCTTTCTAATCCAGAATTTGCTTCAGACTGCCTCAAGTGATCAAGATCTTTGTCAGCTACTGCAGCAATGGTGAGATACTTTGCACAGTGCTCACACAGCTGAGCGAAGGCCGCATCTCCAGTGTAATGAAACGTGCTGCGCATCAATTCCCCGATTATAGCTAAAAGAAATCTGAATTTTTTTTGTTGAAAAGTGCAAGAAGAGTTTGGAATGCGCGAAGACGAGCTGTTCGAGCCGGACGATCTGCTCACGATGAGCAATCCTGAAAAGGTGGTGAGTTCGATTCATAAATCGTCAGCAAGTCTGTCAAGTTGTTCCAAAGCCGAAGCGACAGTCAAACATCAGCGTCGGTGGAGGAATGATGGACAAAATCATCAAGGAGATCTGCGACCACGAGAAGGCTCTCGTAGACAAGCTCACAAGCTGCTTCTGTATCGGCAAGAGCTGCTCGCGACTGCTGTCAGAGTGGAGCGAGGAGTTCGTCGAAGTCGTGTTCGGCACACGGAGCAGCTGTACCTGGTTCACAAAGAGTTCCACGAGAAGCTCAGCGCCCTTGCCGACCAGGGTTGTGAGCAGTTCTGCATGCAGCTCCCTGACCTTTACAATGAGTTGGCTCCTAAGCTAGAAGTCTACAAAAATTATTTTTCAGACTTGCCGACTGCTGAAGAAATAATGAAAGATGGGTTCAAGAAAACCCCTTCGCTACAGATCCAACTCAAATTGCTTGAGAGACACTTCAACAACGGCGCTGTACTGGTCTGGGCTTTCGTGCTCTGTTTGAGGCTCCGATCCGTCAAACAACGAGCTACCTAATGCTCTTTGAGCGGCTGCAGAAGGCTGCAGAAAAAGACATTCCCGACGCCGCGCCATGCGTAGGTGAGATTGTTGCAGCAATGCAGGATTTTCTGGATAAAACTAATGAGTACAAAAAACAAGCTGAGCAACTCGCTGCTACAAAGGAAATTTTGAGACAGATCCAGCAGCTACCAACCGATCTTGGAAATCCAACGCTTATTGGACTGCACCTGGGAAATGATTCCTTCAAGGTGAAAACGGTGAAGAGTGGCAAGGTAGAGAGCATAATATGCGCTTGTATTCTTACAACAAAACAGCTGATTGTGGCTAACAAGCCACCGAGGAAGGATGGTCAATCTACTTACGCCTTCAACATTCCTGTTGACACCATTATGGAGGTCAGGAAGTGCGAGAAGACCTTTGCGCTTGAACTGATTCAAAATGATGGCGATAGGGTGACTCTGGAGTGTTTAAAGCGAAGCAAGGATCTATTGAGCTTGTGGAAGAAGCATTTAGACGAGACAAAATCATTGAACTTACCGAACGGTTGGAACTCCAACGGTCACCGTTTCCAGCTCATAACGATTCCCGAGGGGACCAAATGCACCAAGTGCTACCAGCCCCTGCCGAGCTCAGTAATGCAAGGCTACAGCTGTTCTCATTGCAGCCAAACAGTTCATATTCACTGTTTTCAGCTTGTGGGTGCAGCCAGGCGTGGCACCGCTCCCGCGCTACCCACTCAACATTTGGCAGTTGCAGCTTATCACAAAAACGTCACGAGACAAAGGGCCACGAAATTTTGTCGAACACGCAACCCGGCGCTTACCTGATCCGCGATGGCAAATTAGGCTGCAAGGTGCTTTCACTGCACACTGGCAACGGCAAGTTTGAGCACATCAGCATCGAAGAGGAAGGTGGCAAAGTAGCTCTTGGCAACAAAATCTGCTGGTTCGACGATCTGGACAAGATGGTGCAGTTTTACGCGGACAACAACTTGTCCATTCATTTCAGCATGATCGACTGCCACTTGACTGTGGGAATGCAGGCCAGGGCTGTTAAAAGGTTCTTGCCTCGGCACGCGACTGTGGATGAGACTGTTTGATTTAATGGAAATTACACTAGAGCTTTGACACCTGACACCCTTGAGCAATTGCGTGTTAAGTGAAATGAAATATTCAAGCATTCTTATTCAAAATATTTATTCAGAAATTTGTCGCCAGAAAGTTGTACTCCAGTTTAATTTTTTACAGATGATATAGCAAAGCGTTATTTTGTATCAGAGTTAACACTGGAAGCTGCAGGTGTCTGTGATTCGCGAAATAAGCACAAAATCACTATTAGTGCCGTAAAGAAGTTTCATGCCTGTGTTTTCCGAATTGAAAATATGAGCATAGGTCTGCACCGTTTGCATGTTACATTTTTGTGTCAATTATGTTCAAATATTCTTCTTGTGTACTTAATAAATACTGAAAAATCATCTCAATTTTTTTACCAATATATATTGCTGGGAAGTTTTGGAGCTACTGGTCCAGAATATTGATGATTGTGTGGCTTCTCCGATGCTTCTCTCAGCTTATTTGGAAATATCAGAGCCTTACCCACTTAAAATTTCATCAACAATCAATGCTCTTATTTTCAAGCTAGTAAGAATTTTTTTCAAGCAATTAGAGACCAGATGGCAGAAGCAAAATTGATTTTCCTTGATAGGTGTTTTGTAAACTTAATGAATTTTCAATGTTACTAAAAATCTATGCTTGATAACAAATGCCATAAACAAAATTAGAGGGCATATTACTGACGATTTCTTGGGACAACAAAACGTTAGATTGTAAATACCTATCCACTTTCTGCGAGGTTGCTGATGTTTCTCTTGTAAACAAAATGTCCTCTGGCGTGGGCGTGTCACAGACAACGAAGAAGAGTCTGAGAAAGCGCATCATCAATGCGGACAAAAAAGAGGACGTTGTGCGTCAGAGACTCACAGAGTTCTATTGCCACGAGTTGATGAAGGATGTTCTGCTGAGGTCGCACTTTCATACAGACTCCGTTGCCCTTGTTGGGGCCGGCGCGTTCGGTCAGGTGTTTCAAATTCTTGCCAAGAAGGTAGGTTACCATGGAGCAGCTGTTCTATTTTAAATCTCGTAGTACAAGAAAGGATTTGTACCATCAAGTCTTCTTGAACTTGTTAAATTCGGAAATTCATGTTTACGTAATTTAAAGCCAATCCACATGGACAATTGGGGAAATTGAAAGTTTTACCGCCGGGAGATTTTTAAAGTGGATAATTTACGAATCTGCGTGTACTTATTCAACACATGTATCTGCTTGTCTATCCTTGGCTTGATTTTGAAGGATATCACATATGGCGAGCTGGAGGCCATCACGACAGCACTGACTAAGGAAGAGAAGCACGACTACCTGAATAAAGTGACACCGATTCGCTTCCCGAACCGATCCGAGATTGCCATCAAACGGAGCTCCACAGTGGCTTTGAAATGCGAGACAGCTTTCAACTTTCAACTTGAGAACTTTCCAGTGAATCCGAAGAGTCTACCAGATGCCATCACTGAGAATTTCACTCTCTTTAAAGAGTATAACACGCTTTGCTCAATTTTTAAACGGTATGTAATTTGAGCGTTTCTGTCATTATTTTCATTTGGAATGCATATCTAGGACAATACTTAATGTAGCTCTGGAGATTGATAGGGTGGTGCAGTGTTGAGTGACAAGAGTGGTGCAATATTGAGTGACCAGAGTTATGCAGTGTTGAGTGACAAGAGTGGGGCAGTGTTGAGTGACAAGAGTGGTGCAATATTGAGTGACAAGAGTTATGCAGTGTTGAGTGACAAGAGTGGTGCAGTGTTGAGTGACAAGAGTGGTGCAGTGTTGAGTGACAAGAGTGGTGCAGTATTTAGTGCCTTAGAGTGGTGCAGTGTTGAGTGACAAGAGTGGCGCAGTGTTGAGTGACAAGAGTGGCGCAGTGTTGAGTGACAAGAGTGGTGCAGTGTTGAGTGACAAGAGTGGCGCAGTGTTGAGTGACAAGAGTGGTGCAGTGTTGAGTGACAAGAGTGGTGCAGTATTTAGTGCCTTAGAGTGGTGCAGTGTTGAGTGACAAGAGTGGTGCAGTATTTAGTGCCTTAGAGTGGTGCAGTGTTGAGTGACAAGAGTGGCGCAGTGTTGAGTGACAAGAGTGGTGCAGTATTTAGTGCCTTAGAGTGGTGCAGTGTTGAGTGACAAGAGTGGTGCAGTGTTGAGTGACAAGAGTGGCGCAGTGTTGAGTGACAAGAGTGGTGCAGTATTTAGTGCCTTAGAGTGGTGCAGTGTTGAGTGACAAGAGTGGTGCAGTATTTAGTGCCTTAGAGTGGTGCAGTGTTGAGTGACAAGAGTGGTGCAGTGTTGAGTGACAAGAGTGGCGCAGTGTTAAGTGACAAGAGTGGTGCAGTGTTGAGTGACAAGAGTGGTGCAGTGTTGAGTGACAAGAGTGGTGCAGTGTTGAGTGACAAGAGTGGTGCAGTGTTGAGTGACAAGAGTGGTGCAGCGTTGAGTGACAAGAGTGGTGCAGTGTTGAGTGACAAGATCGGTTCAGTGTTGAGTGACAAGAGTGGCGCAGTATTGAGTGACAAGAGTGGTGCAGTATTGAGTGACAAGAGTTATGCAGTGTTGAGTGAGTGACAAGAGTGGTGCAGTGTTGAGTGACAAGATTGGTTCAGTGTTGAGTGACAAGAGTGGCGCAGTATTGAGTGACAAGAGTGGTGCAGTATTGAGTGACAAGAGTTATGCAGTGTTGAGTGAGTGACAAGAGTGGTGCAGTGTTGAGTGACAAGAGTTATGCAGTGTTGAGTGACAAAAATGGTACAGTGTTGAGTGACAAGAGTGGTTTTTAGCACCAAAGCTAAGTAGTCATAGTTTTTTAAGTCGATACCGGTATTGAGTGTAAGATTTGGCGCCACACACATATCAATGCCTTAATACCTTCAAAGAGCGTGATATTCGATGCAAATATTCAAAGTACTCATTCAACCCTGCTTTAAAAAATGTATTTGCTTCTTTAAGTCTTACAACAGAAATTATTGTCACAGCAGCGCAATCGCTTGAACTTATCAGGTTCGGCTTCAAAGATACCCGCGGCTTCACCAAGCCGTACGCGTTCGGCCGACTGGGCGACTATTCCTTCACTTCTTTCAAGGGCTCGACACGGACGAAGCACTTTGGCTTCCACTTTTTACTGCTGGAATTGTGCGGCCCAGACTTGGAAGACATGCTGGAGGTGTGCAGTCACAATTGCCGGCAGAATGATCAGCGACTGTCGACTAGGTGCGTCGCCCTATGCTAGTGCATATACAAGATACAGTTCTTTTTAATTGAGTCTCGTATATATTTTGTTCATTTCATTGGAAAGCTAAGCTTGAAAAACCATCGCAATGCCACTGGTTTAGCTAGAGGCAATGGAAGCTTTGTGCACCCTGGCGCCCTTTAAGCGACATTGTCACACAACCAACGGAGAGGCATTACTGCCCATTCCGCCGACTCCCCTGAGCAGGCACACAAGCGCGCGGATACGTACGCAGTCATACGCACAGGCAAACACTCACAGTGTACAGCGGTCCTAACTTTATTTATCGTTAGGCATGTACACTTCACTGTGCCTTGGGGGTTGGCCCTCAAGGGCGCTTAATTTGCACGAGCAGAGCCAAGCCGATATTCTAATTTAACCCCAAAATTAATGCGACTGCACTTGGAATCGAGCCTGGGCCGCTGGCACATCAGAGCGCCGCGCTGGGACCACTGGGCTACGGCCCCCTCCCCAATGCCACTGATTTTCTGGCAATGAAAGTGACAACAAATATGAAAAGCGATGGTTTTCAATAAATCACTTTAAAGCAATTTAAAAGCTCCGATTTGACCTTCTGTCAAGTCATAGCAGAAGTGAAAGTGTCAGATATTTTAGCATGTTCTCATTTCTACTTTTAGTAGCTTAGCAAATATTTTACTTCGCTTTCTCCGCTTCACATTATTGTTTACGTCATATTTGGGGGGCCGTAGCCCAGCGGTAGCGCAGCTGCTCTGGTGTGCCAGCGACCCAGGCTCGATTCCAAGTGCAGTCACATTAATTTGGGGCTGAATTGGAATCTCGGCTTGGCTCTGCTCGTGCAATTAACGGCCTTGAGAGCCAACCCCCAAGGCGCAGTGAAGTGTACATGCCTAACGATAATATAAAGTTAGGGCCACTGTACACTACTGTGTGAGTGTGTGCCTGCGTACGTATCCGCGCGCTTGTATGCCTGCTCAGGGGAGTCGGCGGAATGGGCAGCAATGCCTCTCGCCGGTTGTGTGCCTGTGTCGCTTAAAGTGCGCCAGGGTGCACACAACCCCCCTGCTGCTAATAAAAAAATACGTCATATTTGTATCCGCTCCTCACTCTGTACTCCACTTTTACTTTCATTATTACTTGCAATAAACTTAGGAATGTTATAACTGCAGCTCTCATTTGCCCTGCCATAACATCCCATGCACCAGAACTGTATTTCTGATCGGCGATCAGTTCATCTCGCGTCTTCAATGCCTGCAAGAGCCATCGATCGGGCTGTCGCACAACGACCTGAAATGCGACCAGCTCATGTCGGGCAGGGGCGAGAACATCAATACCATTTTCTTGATTGACTATGGCCTGGTGACAAAGTACAAGGAGGCCTGGGGCACCACAGCCGCGGTGCCTCCGATGGGAAATCGGCGCTGGGCACCGCGCTCCAATCACCAGATGGCCTGCCGGACGCCACTGTGCGAGATTGAATCGGCCTGCTACGTACTGTTGCGACTGCTCAAGAATCATTTTCCATGGGACGGTATGTTCGACAAGCAGGTAATGAAACTGCAGGAGCTGAAAGATCGCGGCGAAGAGGACATACTGACGAAAACCGGAGATCAGGTGCTGTACGAGGAGAAGCAGTTCCTGTGGATGTACCTCAAGAAGATGAGCGGCCGAAAAGTGATGCGCATGAAAGACGACATCGAACAGGAGATCGACAAGTTCAAAGACTTCTTTGACGAACGCAACGACAAATGGGGCGACGGCGGCACCCAGATGCAGGAGCTGATGGTGGACTTGGCCAAGATGGGCGACCCGATCTACTGTAGCTTTACCGAGAGGAAGCTGGACTTCGCAGATGTCAACTACATCGGCATTCGGAAGCACCTCCTTAGCATATTCGACCTGTCAATGTACGCCAGCAGCATTAATTCGACCCTACTAACCAGGGTAACTAAGAAGCAGGTCGAAGACTTCTTTCAGGCCAACATTGAGCGCAAAGAGCAGCGCACGGAGACCGGCCGGCCAGTGTACTATTACTTCCCGAGGGCGAGCAGCACTGCTTCTGGGAGTGGCACTGCCGTTGCCGGGACTTCTGGGAGAACAGGCCTGAGTACTGGCAAAAGCTGCTGGCTAACAGGGACGAGCTGGCCGAGCTGCTGCGCCAAAAGCAGATGGCAGCAAACAGCAAACCGGCCGGGCCGCGGCCAGCCAAACTGGCGTCCGAAATCAGTCGCTGATATATTTTTCATTATAAAATAGTTTGAGATAATATTTCTTTTTTTGTATCTTCAAAATAAAATTTCTTCATAAAAAATAGCGAATTATAGAGAAATCGACGGATATTGAATACTTCAATAATTTATTGTGCGTCTATATTTATTAAAGAAAACTACAAAACAGCGTGAGCGGCACAGCAGACAAGAGTTTAGCAAAAGTGGCAATGATACCATTCTAGCAATTGTCAATCAAAACAATTTGATGCGATGGGTAAAACTAAATCAAGGACCACCACAGGTAGTGACGAGACAGACGCCCCGCACATGATCAACATCAGCCTATGAAGCTTGAATTTGAAAGTTGAAATTTGCTACATTTGTCTAGCTACGAGCGTATGTACAAGCTAGTTAAAAATATGATCTGGGATTCTTTGCACAATGTCCTTGAGTAACTTAACATAATATAGCCTACCTATACAGCGTAGCATGTGTCGATGAGGGATACACTTAGACTGCAAAACTGCTAATAATTTCCTACAAGTGTTTTCAATATTTTTCTAGCCCAGAGTGGGTAAAGTAACTATCATTTTGATGTTGTACAGGTACAAAACTGATCACCTAAACTCTGGAATTGAATTCAAAATTGAAGCGTCTAAATTTCCTGCATAGAAGCTAAAAGTCCGGCGTTTTCCACACCAGAACGGCATTTCTCAGCACGTAGAAATGAAACAGGCTGCCAGTCTCGTGCGTGCAGAACGACCCGTACTGGTAGCGACCAACTATCACGTGCCAGGCGCGTCCGAACATGTCGTCTAGGCGCGCTTTCATGTGACGCGCAATGTCGCGCTCGTTGACAAATTGCTCCTGCGCTTGACGAGCGATGCGAACGATCTCTTCTTTCGTTGAGTCGGATAGCTCGGGGTCTTCCGTAATGATTTTCACGCCGTCCATTATGCCGCCGCCTTCGGACTTTTCACGATTGGTTTGCACTTTCTCCCTGAGGGTTTGACAATAGATTGAACACTGATTCTCGCTTAGGATCCAATGATCAATGATCAATGACCGCTTCACTGTCTTAAACTTCTAAAGATGTCAAAATATCACTCTATCCAGCCGTTCTGCTGTCCCAAAGTGTCAAAATGTCACTCTGTCCAGCCGTTCTGCTGTTCCAAAGTGTCAAAATGTCACTCTGTCCAGTCGTTCTGCTGTCCCAAAGTGTCAAAATGTCATTCTGTCCAGTCGTTCTGCTGTTCCAAAGTGTCAAAATGTCACCCTGTCCAGCCGTTCTGCTGTTCCAAAGTGTCAAAATGTCATTCTGTCCAGCCGTTCTGCTGTTCCAAAGTGTCAAAATGTCATTCTGTCCAGCCGTTCTGCTGTTCCAAAGTGTCAAAATGTCATTCTGTCCAGCCGTTCTGCTGTCCCAAAGTGTCAAAATGTCATTCTGTCCAGCCGTTCTGCTGTCCCAAAGTGTCAAAATGTCATTCTGTCCAGCCGTTCTGCTGTTTCAAAGTGTCAAAATGTCATTCTGTCCAGCCGTTCTGCTGTTCCAAAGTGTCAAAATGTCACTCTGTCCAGGCGTTCTGCTGTTCCAAAGTGTCAAAATGCCATTCTGTCCAGCCGTTCTGCTGTCCCAAAGTGTCAAAATGTCATTCTGTCCAGTCTTTCTGCTGTCCCAAATTGTCAAAATGTCACCCTGTCCAGCCGTTCTGCTGTTCCAAAGTGTCAAAATGTCATTCTGTCCAGCCTTTCTGCTGTCCCAAAGTGTCAAAATGTCATTCTGTCCAGTCTTTCTGCTGTCCCAAAGTGTCAAAATGTCATTCTGTCCAGCCGTTCTGCTGTCCCAAAGTGTCAAAATGTCACTCTGTCCAGCCGTTCTGCTGTCCCAGTGTCAAAATGTCATTCTGTCCAGTCGTTCTGCTGTTCCAAAGTGTCAAAATGTCATTCTGTCCAGCCGTTCTGCTGTTCCAAAGTGTCAAAATGTCATTCTGTCCAGCCGTTCTGCTGTTCCAAAGTGTCAAAATGTCACTCTGTCCAGGCGTTCTGCTGTTCCAAAGTGTCAAAATGCCATTCTGTCCAGCCGTTCTGCTGTCCCAAAGTGTCAAAATGTCATTCTGTCCAGCCTTTCTGCTGTCCCAAAGTGTCAAAATGTCATTCTGTCCAGCCGTTCTGCTGTTTCAAAGTGTCAAAATGTCATTCTGTCCAGCCGTTCTGCTGTTCCAAAGTGTCAAAATGTCACTCTGTCCAGGCGTTCTGCTGTTCCAAAGTGTCAAAATGCCATTCTGTCCAGCCGTTCTGCTGTCCCAAAGTGTCAAAATGTCATTCTGTCCAGTCTTTCTGCTGTCCCAAATTGTCAAAATGTCACCCTGTCCAGCCGTTCTGCTGTTCCAAAGTGTCAAAATGTCATTCTGTCCAGCCTTTCTGCTGTCCCAAAGTGTCAAAATGTCATTCTGTCCAGTCTTTCTGCTGTCCCAAAGTGTCAAAATGTCATTCTGTCCAGCCGTTCTGCTGTCCAAAGTGTCAAAATGTCACTCTGTCCAGCCGTTCTGCTGTCCCAGTGTCAAAATGTCATTCTGTCCAGTCGTTCTGCTGTTCCAAAGTGTCAAAATGTCATTCTGTCCAGCCGTTCTGCTGTTCCAAAGTGTCAAAATGTCATTCTGTCCAGCCGTTCTGCTGTTTCAAAGTGTCAAAATGTCATTCTGTCCAGCCGTTCTGCTGTTCCAAAGTGTCAAAATGTCACTCTGTCCAGGCGTTCTGCTGTTCCAAAGTGTCAAAATGCCATTCTGTCCAGCCGTTCTGCTGTCCCAAAGTGTCAAAATGTCATTCTGTCCAGTCTTTCTGCTGTCCCAAATTGTCAAAATGTCACCCTGTCCAGCCGTTCTGCTGTTCCAAAGTGTCAAAATGTCATTCTGTCCAGCCTTTCTGCTGTCCAAAGTGTCAAAATGTCATTCTGTCCAGTCTTTCTGCTGTCCCAAAGTGTCAAAATGTCATTCTGTCCAGCCGTTCTGCTGTCCCAAAGTGTCAAAATGTCACTCTGTCCAGCCGTTCTGCTGTCCCAGTGTCAAAATGTCATTCTGTCCAGTCGTTCTGCTGTTCCAAAGTGTCAAAATGTCATTCTGTCCAGCCGTTCTGCTGTTCCAAAGTGTCAAAATGTCATTCTGTCCAGCCGTTCTGCTGTTCCAAAGTGTCAAAATGTCACTCTGTCCAGGCGTTCTGCTGTTCCAAAGTGTCAAAATGCCATTCTGTCCAGCCGTTCTGCTGTTCCAAAGTGTCAAAATGTCATTCTGTCCAGCCTTTCTGCTGTCCAAAGTGTCAAAATGTCATTCTGTCCAGCCGTTCTGCTGTTTCAAAGTGTCAAAATGTCATTCTGTCCAGCCGTTCTGCTGTTCCAAAGTGTCAAAATGTCACTCTGTCCAGGCGTTCTGCTGTTCCAAAGTGTCAAAATGCCATTCTGTCCAGCCGTTCTGCTGTCCCAAAGTGTCAAAATGTCATTCTGTCCAGTCTTTCTGCTGTCCAAATTGTCAAAATGTCACCCTGTCCAGCCGTTCTGCTGTTCCAAAGTGTCAAAATGTCATTCTGTCCAGCCTTTCTGCTGTCCAAAGTGTCAAAATGTCATTCTGTCCAGTCTTTCTGCTGTCCCAAAGTGTCAAAATGTCATTCTGTCCAGCCGTTCTGCTGTCCCAAAGTGTCAAAATGTCACTCTGTCCAGCCGTTCTGCTGTCCCAGTGTCAAAATGTCATTCTGTCCAGTCGTTCTGCTGTTCCAAAGTGTCAAAATGTCATTCTGTCCAGCCGTTCTGCTGTTCCAAAGTGTCAAAATGTCATTCTGTCCAGCCGTTCTGCTGTTCCAAAGTGTTAAAATGTCACTCTGTCCAGGCGTTCTGCTGTTCCAAAGTGTCAAAATGCCATTCTGTCCAGCCGTTCTGCTGTCCCAAAGTGTCAAAATGTCATTCTGTCCAGCCTTTCTGCTGTCCCAAAGTGTCAAAATGTCATTCTGTCCAGTCTTTCTGCTGTCCCAAATTGTCAAAATGTCACCTGTTCAGCCGTTCTGCTGTTCCAAAGTGTCAAAATGTCATTCTGTCAAGGCGTTCTGCTGTCCCAAAGTGTCAAAATGTCATTCTGTCCAGCCGTTCTGCTGTCCCAAAGTGTCAAAATGGCACTCTGTCCAGCCGTTCTGCTGTCCCAAAGTGTCAAAATGTCATTCTGTTCAGCCGTTCTGCTGTCCCAAAGTGTCAAAATGTCATTCTGTCCAATTTTTATGCTCTTCTATACGACCCAAACGTAATTTGCAATGATTCCGAAACAGCTCAAAGCTGTCCTGGTTTAAAGAGAATTATTTCTCTGATTTTACTGTTCAATTTGATCATAAATTTCGCTTTTTAAGGACTAAAATCGGTCGCAATCCTTTTTCTGAGCTAAATTACCTTCATTAAAGCTGATCTGATGTTCATATTTGAGCTGTTTCTTATGTCTTTATATCTACTGTACTGGTATTTTTTCTTCCTTCAGTGACTTTCGCTCATATTTTTCGTTGCCGAACTTTTTCATACACCACTACTTAGTCACATCATTTCTTTCTTTATTAAAGAACCTAAAGGCAGCTCACAAAGAAGCAACGGAAGAAAAACGGCACGAAAGAGAGGCTGAAGCACGCCTAGAGCTCACATGTACTCCTGTTTGGGCACTAGGCCGAGAGTGTCGCAGAACTCCTCGATTGTAATCGTGCCCGAGTTGTCGTGGTCGAATAGTCGTAGCCATTTCTGCCATCAATATGAAATTATAATGGGATAAACTTCAGTGCTCGTTTATCTCGGTTAAAATTAATTGTGAATGCCTCTACTTGCATAGGAAGTCATTGCAATGTGCCATGCAACGCAATGTTCAATGTGCATTGCAACTCACTCCAGTGTACATGACATAACTCCCATATCCGCGATGTTCAATGTACTCACTCCAATATTATTGCAACTTATTCCTCTGAAAATAAACTCTGCGCTTTAACGTACATTCCTCTACAACAATCCAACATAAGAGAGATGTTTCTGTCGTCCTGCGACGTCGATGGCTAGTGGGTACTTTTACATTACACCGACGTTTAGCCGACGTTAGTAGAAAAGTACCTAAGAAAGTGACGAATACAAATAGTTTGCAAAGCTAGTAAAATAATATAAATAATCAGCGGTCCCAGTGCGTGACAACGATTGTCTGGCGAGCGCCGGTAGGCACGAGCAATAGACAAATCGTTGTCACGCGCTGCGACCGCTGATTCTTTGCATTGTTTTTCTGTTTGAGGATCCTAAAAACAAAGCATTGTTTGTAGTAATGTATTGTTCAGCATAAAAAAATATGAATAATGATCGTCAAATTGTTAAACAATGCAAAAGTGTCTTTTTGCCATAGACGTGGACATCAGAAATGGAAATAGTACGCTGGAAGCCCAATAACGAATGTGCATTTGTCATATCGCTAATTGCATTTAATATGCTCTAGAGAACGCATAGAGCTGAATGAGGTTTTGCCATAGACAAATTTCTTGAGAGCATGCCAAATGGACCAGCGATACGACAAGCATACGTTCCTTACCGGCTTCCAGCTCTAGCGTTCTTCTACTTCAACAGACTCTGGGATGTTATATGAAATAACCTCATTCCACTGTAAATAGTCCAAACACAAGAACTCCCTCTGAGCAGATGGAACTTCACTCCAACTCAGTCTGTATTAACTCACCTCAACAAACCGATCCTCATAGTTGTGCCGTCTGCAATAAGCCTCCAGCTCCTCGGTGGTGATCTCACCGGAGAAGTCCGAGTCGATGTCCTCAAACGCGTGCAGAAAATCCATTGAAATCTTTCAAATTTCTAGTATCTAATTGTTTTTTTTAGCTTCGGTGGTGTATTAATTTGACCACACGTCTTCTAATTGACAAAAAAATTGAGCAATAAAATTTTGACCCACCCTAAATATACCTGTGAACGTGAGTGAGAGAATACAACTCTGTCCTCGAAAAAATAGGCTGCGTAGTGGTCGGGGGTCATCGGGGGGGGGCTGCTCTGTGCTCTCCTGTTTACTGTCTCCCAGAGCTCTCTCGAGGCGAATTTCTGCGCATCTTGCCTGACAACAAGCTTCACTCAACTCTACTGCCTGAATGTAATTCCTTTTGAGTCGCTCTCTGACCCTTGAGAGAGTTCGGCTGAACTGCGCGCAAATGCTCAGATATATTAAAACAAGAATTTTTATTCGGTAGAGTATGCTACTGACAGAAATCGTATTTAGTAGTGAATTCGAATATTATATCATTTTTTGTTATACTTCAAGAGTGCCGTATTTAAGTGCGTGCTACAATTTAGTGCAATTAGTTAGCTACATGTAGACAGACAAGAGCAAATTTGTTCTGCATGCACTGTACATATTGATTCTGCACTCAAGTAGACAGAGGGAGAATGGATAGGACAAACATCACGGTGTGCTTGCATTGAGCTGGGATTGCCAGTATTGTATGATCTTTGCTACTCCATCAGTTATCGTTGTTTTATAACTGGTTACTCAAGTTAAAACAAAAGATGGTCTGCACAGTCTACTATGCCTATTCCATTGTATATTCTATGTCTATTCTATATATTCTATGCCTATTCTATATTTTATGCCTATTCTATATTCTATGCTTATTCTATATTCTATGCCTATTCTGTATATTGCATGCCTATTCTGTATATTTTATGCCTATTCTATATTCTATGCCTATTCTATATTCTATGCCTATTCTATATTCTATGCCTATTCTATATTCTATGCTTATTCTATATATTCTATACCTATTCTATATTCTATGCCTATTCTATATTCTATACCTATTCTATATTCTATGCCTATTCTATATTCTATGCCTATTCTATATTCTATGCCTATTCTATATTCTATGCCTATTCTATATTCTATGCCTATTCTATATTCTATGCCTATTCTATATTATATGCCTATTCTACACCCAAACCAAACAATTTGTGAAGAATTTTCCAAGCGAATCGAAGAAATAATGAACTACATTTTTCCGTGATTAAGACCAGCTAATTAGCGATAAAAATTGCAAAGCCGCAGGCACATTTGCAAATTGATAAACAACATTTGCAAATTGAATAGCTAATTCTTTTCCGCATTCATAAAGCTCGTGCTTACAAGCTAAATTGAAAATACCTGGGCTATTAGCAATCGGCACTTGTTAGGGGTTCCAGCGGAGAGGAGGGAATGAGGATCAGACACGAGCTTTTCATTTGAGATGCTTAGGGGGATCAATGGGAAACAGAATCCTGCATCTAGAGTCTTAGCCCGCCTGGCTAATTGAATTTTCCCGCTAACTAGGTAAGCCAGGAATCCCCCCCGTCGCGTGTTCAGAGTTTCTCACACTCGTCGACCTATCGTCATCCTTCTCCCATCCCCTCTCTTTGTAGAGAAATATATCCTCTAAATTTCCTATCTCATCCCCGCGTCTGAAGGGGAACTAGCTCCTAAGGGCCTCCCCTCCTCCTCCCCCCTCAGCTCCCCATGGAAACACGAGCCAATCCAGGCTGGCTCTGTGGAGCACTGCACTCGCGATACAAAATCTGGGGACTGAGAAAGAGATCGAAGGGCGGATGCTGCAGACACGGACAACGATCAGATCCCATTCGCTCCCTGCCGCAGCAGAATGCCCAGCTCAGACAATGGCACCATCGCAGACGCCTGTCTGCACCGCCTCCGCGCCAGCCCTGACCTGCTGTCACTCTATCAATACTACAACTGCAGAAACGACACCAATTTCTCGTCGAAATTCTTGGAAATTCAAGACCAATTGGAGCGTTTGAATCGGCGCCAACTGCCGGCTCTGGCGAGCATACTGACCCTGTTTGGCTTGTTAATCATTTTCGGCGCCGTTGGAAACGGCTTGGTGGTTCGGCTGATCTGCGGCAGGAAAATCGGTTCGCTGAGGTCTCCGAGGCACGCGTTTGTGCTCAACCTGGCTCTCTCGGACTTCATTCTCTGCACCGTTACTCAGCCTATCAATGTGCTGCGCCTGCTGCAGGGCTACCTGAGCTGGGAGTACGGCACCCCGCTGTGCAAATTAACCAATGGCCTCACCGGTTTGAACCTGTTTGTGTCGACCTTCTCCATCATGGCCATCGCTCTGGACAGATTCCAGGTGGGTGTAGGCTGCGGTTTTCAGGTTAAAGATTGCTAATTTCTATGATGGCCATTTAGTTAGTTAGTTAGTTAGTTAGTTAGTTAGTTAGTTAGTTAGTTAGTTAGTTAGTTAGTTAGTTAGTTAGTTAGTTAGTTAGTTAGTTAGTTAGTTAGTTAGTTAGTTAGTTAGTTAGTTAGTTAGTTAGTTAGTTAGTTAGTTAGTTAGTTAGTTAGTTAGTTAGTTAGTTAGCTAGTTAGTTAGTTAGCTAGTTAGTTAGTTAGCTGGGAATCCACCACACTGAATTAAGAATGCTTGTTTCTCTCAACCAATTTCATTTAGCAGATGCTTTCTTAACAAAGACATTTTCGCACGCGTCAACTAGCGACAGAAACGCTTCTCTTTCATTTGGCCAACCCCAAGCCCCGAGCCAATCCATACGAAGTTTGGAACAAGGAATTACTGGAATTTTCTGCGTTCTTTTTCCCTCTGGAGAGCTAAGAGAGAAGGGGTTGGAAACTTTGTGACAGACATCCTCTGTTCTTCCTGCTTCCCCTAGGGAACCGTTTGACCTCACGTTTTAAGATTCTAAGAGCGGCAAGGACGCTAAAAGCCTAAAAGATTCACTTGTCACATTCGGCATTTCATAGACGGCTATGAAGCCCCAAAAAAGCAATGAGTCAATTTTACCACGTCTAGTCCAAATATTTGGCCCTCATTTATAATTAGCATGTCAGTTGTCACTTGATTAATGTCACTTGATTCATGTCACTAGGTCATGTCACTCGCTTCATGTCACTTCCTAATTCAGTTCACTCTAGCAAACTCCCCCTTTGCTTTGACTGTCCCATATTAGTACTTTAATATTATATAGAATTTTATCCAGATTCTCTTTTCCTTTTATTCTTCACTCTAACGGACTCGAACTTCGACGAAGCCAATCTCCCTATAAATTCCCCTTTATCCCAAGCACCGTCTCTGCTCTTCCATCTCCCATCATACTCCATAGACTGGAACCTGAGTGATGTTGCCTAATTGGGAGTCTCAGATCTAGTTTTCAGTGGGCAACTTCCTGCCAACGACTTTTCATCTAGGAAGAAGCATAAATTTGGGAAGAGATGAAGTAAAAATAGCAGAATGCGACTTTGATTCACTAATTAGCCTTACTGCATGTGGGCTTCTGAAGTTTTGAACTTAGTAGATCCGCCTGCGTTAAAGTGGACTAGAAGGCTCTGCGACTGTGAATGGTCAAGTTGGCCTAATTTAAGAGGATGAGAATTCGTCACGGCACCTGAGCCGCCTTCTGTCAAAAAGCAGCTGGGTAATTTGATTTTATTTTGCATCCCTTCTTGAAGCTGCAAACATATGGGATGCTGGAAAGCCTCTAGCTAAGAATTCCACATCATTATTAACTGACTGACTGACTGACTGACTGACTGACTGACTGATTGACTGACTGACTGACTGACTGACTGACTGACTGACTGACTGACTGACTGATTGACTGACTAATAAATCAAATAAAACAGTTAAAATTTAAATACTGCCTGACAGTAAGGCAGTGAGGTCAGTTCAGATCAACCATATGGCCGACAATAAACTGAGCCTTCTCAAGCAATATCAGCTTTGAAAGCAATTCCAGATCGGGTTTCGAGAAATTCGAGAAGGATTTTCCAGCGGATTTGGAAATAAAAGTTAATAATATGAGCAAAACAACAGCGGCAAGACTCGCTATCCCCCTCGGGATAGAATTAAAATCCCTACCTCAGCTCAGTCATGCAAAAGCAGAATTCAGAAAAGTTGCATTTTGTGCGCATTGATGAATAGCTGAGAAACTCTCATCGAGTACATCTCTTTAATTACGCCATGATGTGATTTTTTCCACGAAATTAAGTTTGCCTTGAACGGAACTGCGATTAAAAAATAGCGTAAAAAACTTTCTCAATCAGTAGGCGCTCTGGAAAGTGCATCATTTCTAGCTTCTGTAATGCAGGAAGTGGGCCCACTTAAAAAGCAAAGAGCTGGGGAGAAAAGTCGAGAAACGAGATTCTTTTTATGGACAAAATGTTTCAAATTCAAAAGGCTCTGAATTCCCTACTGAATTTAGTTTAGCATCCAACTAAACTAAATCTGGAATTGTCAAGGTGGATTGGCAGGTGTGGTCGAGCCAACGCTACAATTAGCTGCATGCCTGTTCCACTGAGGAACCCCAAGGACACACGCAAATGGATACTGTACGCAGTATGCAGGCACACACGACGGGGTTACAGTGGCCTTGACTTTTTCATGGTCACAGGCATGTACAAAATATGTGCATTTTGAATAAGTAATGCCAATGCTTTGTCCCCCCATCCCACTTTGCGACCCCGTTTGTGGTAATTAATATTTTTTATTCAAGGCGCCAAAATATAGCGACTTCGGCGCCAAAATGAGTGCCTTCGGCGCTGAAATGAGTGCCTGCGGCGCTAAAAGGAGTGCCTGCGGCGCCAAAATGAGTGCCCGTGGCGCCAAAATGAGTGCTGACAACACGATTCTCAAAACAATGGAAATGGAGGAGTTTAGTCATGTACATGTACATGTTGAATTCTTGGTTTTGTCCCCCACGATAAAATCCACGGCGACGCCCCTGGCCTTGTGAGCATTGCTCTGAAGCAGAAGCCTCCTCCTACTCCTCCCCTGCAGGCCGTTGTCCACCCAAGCCACCTGCTGGTCCGCAAGGAGCTTCTCGGCATCTGCGTCGGCTGCATCTGGGCGGCCGCCGCCATACTCGCCTCGCCGCCGCTTCTATTCGCCAGCGTCCAGCGCAACTCGCTGCTCGTCCACCGCAAGATGCACTTCTGCAGCGAGAGCTTCAACAGTCGATTGCTGCTAGCTGCCAAAGTGACGTACAGCGTTGGCACCCTGCTAGTGCAGTACTTGATCCCGCTGGCCATCCTGACGCTGGCGTACTGGCGCATCCACGCCCGTCTGGCCCAGAAGATCCAGTACCGCCGAGAGAGCTGCCAGTCCGCCTACCAGATCGAGCGCTGCCGTCGGGAAGAGAAACGGCACAGAAGAACCAACGCCATCCTGCTCACCATCGGTCTGGTGTTCGCACTGTCCTGGCTGCCGCTGAGCCTGTCCAATCTCATCACGGATGTGCAGGCCTGGCGGTTGAAGAGCGTGGAATCGGTATGGCCGAACGCGCAACTACCGGTGCAGTTGGCGCACAGCGGCTCGTTGCTGTTGATCCTGCTGTCCGCCTGCGCCAATCCCATTCTGTACGGATTTCTTAACGACGCGCTCAAGACTGAGCTTTTTAAACTGTTCGGCTGCTCCCACTGTCTGCGCCTGGAGGAGGATGATCAAGACGGCAGCGGTGAGGACCAGGATGCGGCGGCTGCGGCTGCGGCAGCGAAGGTTTCAGCTGCAGGGACGCCTCTGCTCCCAATGCAAATGCCCGGTCACTGCTTCGATCCTGAGGAAGTTGATGAATGGATTGACGACTGACTGACTGAACTTGGATTATGTGGCTATAATAATAATGATAATATAATAATACTTGATTACACCTGCTCCAATTGGGCCAGATGTGCAACCGACAGCTCAGCCGCAGCTATTGCGCGGCGCATCTGAAGGCTGTTCAGTCCAAGGACTGGGGGGTCGTCACACACACCCTCAATTACCCCAGCTAATGCTGGCATCCATTTTACAGCTGGGTGAACTGAAGCAATGCAGAGAGTTAAGTGTCTTGCTCAAGGGCACAAATTTTTCCAGTGGGATCGGGAATCGAACCACCGACCTTCAAGTTGTGAGTCCGACGCTCTGACCACTAGACTACAACCCACCAATAGGCTACAACCCACCAATAGGCTACAACCCACCAGGCTACAACCCACCAATAGGCTACAACCCACCAATAGGCTACAACCCACCAATAGGCTACAACCCACCAATAGGCTACAACCCACCAATAGGCTACAACCCACCAATAGGCTACAACCCACCAATAGGCTACAACCCACCAATAGGCTACAACCCACCAATAGGCTACAACCCACCAATAGGCTACAACCCACCAATAGGCTACAACCCACCAATAGGCTACAACCCACCAATAGGCTACAACCCACCAATAGGCTACAACCCACCAATAGGCTACAACCCACCAATAGGCTAAAACCCACCAATAGGCTACAACCCACTGGCTGTAATAGCAGATTACATGAAAAACTGCCAGATAGATTCTAGACGGCTTGGTAGTTTGTCAGGTAAGACTGACTGGTACTGGTAGCTGGACTGAAAGGTTGGGTAGATTTTCCGGAAGACTTGATGGTAAATTTAATTAGCCAGAGTAAAAATGTTGAAGATTGACCCGACTGTTAGTCTGCTGCTATATCGATTTAAATTGCAAGTTTGTTATTTTAATGTGATTGACAGGATTGGCTGGCTGGTTCGGAAATATCAGAACACTTTTTATCAATTTTGAACCTGTAATCATTTTAAATCGGCATTAACATTTTCTGTCTGACCTTACATTGTTGCTTTTTTCAACGCCTCATCTTTCCACGCGTATTTCTGCTTTCTAACGGCTATGAGCTGTAATAGAAAGTTAATATCCTGCATTCCGTCAGCTTGGATTTCAGTATTTGTGTTGTTTAGTTGAATGTCATACAATCTACATGTGAGCAGCACTGGGAACGGCCACTCCAGACCCAATAATGCGCCTGGAGAGAGGAGTTGAAAAACCTTGCGTCATAGCTTTTCAATGTTGCTCAGTGTACTTTTGAGAAGAGAAATACCATAACATATCCGTGATAACCTACACCTACAGATGATAGAAACCAACAATATAGACGACTCAGTCTGTCTGCAATGGCACTACTCTTAATCTAAAAAAGGCTTAAAGCGCTTACAACTGTTGTGTCGTTGCACTTTCGCAACCACCGCATTCACTCTGCCCCCTCTCCCCTTTAATTATTTTCTACCAGCACCCAATCACGCCACCTTTCATCCCCCCCTAAGCCTAATGTACGTCTCTGGCCCTTCGTGTACGCAACACAGATAAATATATTGTATTTATTGACCCACTGAGGTCGGCTGCTTTTTGTCGTTACACTCTCTCGCAAATAAACGGCTTGCTAAGAGTTTGCGTCTTAGCATATTTCCCTCAAAATCGTTACAATTTATTTTTATGCAATATAAGCAGTTAGAATCGCGATGCTTACTAACGCGTGTGGGATCCCCTCGCACGCAGAAGTGCGGCGACTCTACGGGGCATCCCCAGGATGAGGCGGGGCAGAAAGTCCGGGGGAAGCTGCTGCCAATGGAAAGTCTCACGAGTCATGCTCGATGGGATTCATGTCTGGGGACCGGGAAGGCCAGCGCAGAGTGCGCAGCTGTAGCTGTTCTTTCGGTTGTCATCTTGGACCATTAAGCAGACCCAAGTCACCCCCAAGTGGCAATAAGCTTTGCCCGTGACGCAAGTTGCGTCACTCGCAATTGTGAAAAAAATCCATCTCGCTTGGAGGGTGGAACTTTCGACTGTTGCTGAGTATAAATATTTTAGGCCCAATTGTGTTGTGCCTGCATCGCCTTGTCTGCATCAATACATTTTTACGTCTGCTTTTGCGCCAACCTCTTACTCGCAATCT
The DNA here is from genome assembly GCA_002269645.1 of Macrostomum lignano. Taxonomy (NCBI): domain Eukaryota; kingdom Metazoa; phylum Platyhelminthes; family Macrostomidae; genus Macrostomum; species Macrostomum lignano. Next base: position 380,940 of record NIVC01002030.1, on the reverse strand, counting down.
CGATTTCTAGTTTGCATCTGCATCCCTTCTTCCTCCGGCCGCTCCGATAGTGTCTGACCTGGGCCTGAAAAACACGTCAACAGATTCGATTGTACAGAAGTATGACAGAATTGTGAATCAAATTACCTTCAGCAATAGCTACAGTATAGTAAGAAAATCTGGAACAGCTCAATTGAGAAGCATATGGAACACACGCGACGCTATAGCTCCTACACATAGCCGTGTGTAGAGTTGAAATCTTATACATTCCCAATATCAAACACGGGCATGGCGTGACTGCAGCTCCCATATCGGGTCCGATAGAAGCTGCAATAAGATAGCTAGACTGAGGATAGCCAAGCCCGATGTACTATTATCATTGAAGGCATCTCTGCAGCTGTGAACCGGAGTGAAGAACGTACCAGGTATAAATATTTGTTTTCAAAGATATATTGGCCGGCTGCAAAACATAAATACAGTAGGCGGCGGCAAGGACCTTTTTAGAGACTTGGACTAGAATCCTATTCTGCGAGCTTCAGACAAAATAACTCGCAGAATTCTAGTTTACTGTAAAGTGCTGTGATCAGTACTAGAAATCTATCGAGATCAAACTTGACACTGCATAATAATGCTTAGGTAAGCGCTATGCTTAAACCATTGTCCTAATTGTGGTTCAAGTTTATTACAAATAATAATTCACACCTTACATTGGGCATCTGCTCACCTTGTGAACGGGCCACAGCTGTTTCCCTTTGCATATTAAAAACGTAAGATGAAGAGTATCTGTTTTTGAATAAATTTTTGTTGTAGCCTTGTGATTAGAGCCTCGGACTCGCGACTGGAAGGTTGGGGGTTCGATTCCCGACCCACTCGGAAAAATTTGTGTCCAAAAGCAAGACACTTACCTCTGCATTGCTTCAGTGCACGCAGCTGTAAAATGGGTGCCAGTATCAGCTGGGGTAATTGAGGCTGTGTGTTTGTGAACGTCTTCAGCACAGGTACTCAATTCGGTTGACCAATTTAAGCGGCGATCGTGACGATGGAAGGGCAAGTGCTTGCACCATCGAATTTAATTAAGTTGAAAACAAATCCTGCACGTGCAGGTTAATTACTATCCATGAATTCAGATATTTTTGACAAACAAAAGTAGCTCTGCTACAAACACCTGAGAGTGAGAAAAATATTTATAATTGCAAATTAATTTGAATCCTACAAATGTTGATTGCTGATTGAACGTCAATTCAGAAATTGCACAGCTTATGAATGAAACAGGGGGTATCCATTGATGCGCAGACATTCAGTGCAGTGCGTGGGCGGCTTGTGGGACAATTGTTGCTTTGGCGCAGGTAATCCGCTGCAATAATTCCCTTTTATCAAAGCGAACATAAATTTTCTCTATAATCCACCGCAGAAGAAAAATGAAGATTTTAGTCAAAGCGGATTAGCTTGTGTTTAGCAGCTGGCTCATTTCAAGACTGTTTATTTGTATATAAAAACACAGAAAGCAATCTTTGAGAAAGGAATTTCGAGAAAATTCTGAGTCTTTATTTCATACCCCTTGTTCCTCAATGCCTATCAACTGCTGGAGTTATTGATTCAATTAATTTAAAAACAATATACATTCAACACCGCTGAAAATCTCCTTAAAAAGATAAGGACGGATAGATCGATAGATAGATAGATAGATAGATAGATAGATAGATAGATAGATAGATAGATAGATAGATAGATAGATAGATAGATAGATAGATAGATAGATAGATAGATAGATAGATAGATAGATAGATAGATAGATAGATAGATAGATAGATAGATAGATAGATAGATAGATAGATAGATAGATAGATAGATAGATAGATAGATAGATAGATAGATAGATAGATAGATAGATAGATAGATAGATAGATAGATAGATAGATAGATAGATAGATAGATAGATAGATAGATAGATAGATAGATAGATAGATAGATAGATAGATAGATATATAGATAGATAGATAGATAGATAGATAGATAGATAGATAGATAGATAGATAGATAGATAGATAGATAGATAGATAGATAGGTAGATAGATAGATAGATAGATAGATAGATAGATAGATAGATAGATAAATAGATAGATAGATAGATAGATAGATAGGTAGATAGACAGATAAATAGACACAGCGGATCAGAACCAGAAAAGGCTCTGCATGAATAATGCATCAGGCCAGAAAAAGCCAGACTGCCTATTTCTGGAATACATTATGAGTCCAGGTGCCGGTTGATGCATTTCTGTCACACGTTCTGAAAGTCAACCTCCAAAAATGCTAGCCATCACGGGGACGCTACACTGCAGGACATTATTCCCAATTATGTGAACGTGGCAAAAGTGCATTGTAGCCCCTGCACCGGCAGTCCTGGTGCTTTATAGCCGTGTTTATTGAGCTCAAGCCACTAGCTGCTCGAAAATATTCAAGCTCGGCCTTGAGCATAAATTTTAGACTGTGACTGTGACAAGATGATGTAGAGGCAATAACACAGCTTCACTGCTTGCACAGAAGAGGTCACTTGAGGCCGCGAAGAGGACTCGAATTTGCGACTGGGGATTTTCCAGCCTTTAGCGACTTCTAGGCCACTATTGTGGCTCTGGAATTAGACTCTGGATTGGGAACTGCAATCTGAGGCCTTGGAGTTCCAGCCTATGCATCTGGTTAGAAAAACGAGGTCTCACCCTATCTCATCCCGTCTCACTCTGTCTCTCCATGTCTCCACCTGTCTCTCTCTGCCTCTCCCTGTCTCTCCCTGTCTCCCCCTGTCTCTCTCTGCCTCTCCCTGTCTCCACCTGTCTTTCTCTGCCTCTCCCTGTCTCTCTCTGCCTCTCCCTGTCTCTCCCTGTCTCTCTCTGCCTCTCCCTGTCTCTCTCTGCCTCTCTCTGTCTCTCTCTGCCTCTCCCTGTCTCACCCTGTCTCCCTCTGCCTCTCCCTGTCTCTCCCTGTCTCTCTCTGCCTCTCCCTGTCTCTCCCTGTCTCACCCTGTCTCTCCCTGTCTCTCCCTGTCTCTCTCTGCCTCTCCCTGTCTCTCTCTGCCTCTCCCTGTCTCACCCTGTCTCTCCCTGTCTCACCCTGTCTCTCCCTGTCTCCCTCTGCCTCTCCCTGTCTCCCCTGTCTCTCCCTGTCTCTCTCTGCCTCTCCCTGTCTCTCCCTGTCTCTCTCTGCCTCTCCCTGTTTCTCTCTGCCTCTCCCTGCCTCTCTCTGCCTCTCCCTGTCTCTCTCTGCCTCTCCCTCTGTCTCTCCCTGTCTCCCCCTGTCTTCTCTCCCTGTCTCACCCTGTCTCTCCCTGTCTCTCACTGCATCTCCCTTTCTCCACCTGCCTCTCCCTGTCTCCCCTGTCTCTCCCTGTCTCTCTCTGCCTCTCCCTGTCTCTCCCTGTCTCTCTCTGCCTCTCCCTGTCTCGCCCTGTCTCTCTCTGCCTCTCCCTGTCTCTCTCTGCCTCTCCCTGCCTCTCTCTGCCTCTCCCTGTCTCTCTCTGCCTCTCCCTCTGTCTCTCCCTGTCTCCCCCTGTCTTCTCTCCCTGTCTCACCCTGTCTCTCCCTGTCTCTCACTGCATCTCCCTTTCTCCACCTGCCTCTCCCTGTCTCCCCCCCCCCCCAGTCTCAGTATTTCATCTCTCCCAATCCCCTTCCACTGCTCTCCCTCTTTCGCACTCTCTCCGCCTCTCTTCCCGTTACTCCCGACCTTCTCTGTCATAAAATCGCAACACTATTCTTCATATAATCTTCCTCAATCCCTGGCAGTCTGCATCCCATTCCTGTCTCTATGTGGCCATCGCTCCCAGCATCACCGCAAAAAAACCAAACAGGATGAAGACTCGAGGTCCATGCAGATGATCGATCGATTGGTGGTCCCCGAAATCTTACTTGTCCCGAGCCTGAGCTTACACCATAGCCTAATAGAAAGTCAATAGAGAAATTGCTATTTATATTTCGGGTTGGCAAGCAGCGTAACATTTTGCAAGCGTCGTATTGTGCTCGAACTTCTCAAAAGTTGACGAGTGCAAAATGTGAGAGGCTTCGTTAAATTTCGTATCGCTTGAAATAATGTGCAGAAGCCCAAATAGTGTCGCATGAGTCCATTTCCACCTGTTAGATTTAACTAATCCCCGTAATTATAAATTTGTAGGGTCGCTTTTCCTAGTCAGTTTAGAATAGTTTGCTAAGCTATAAATATTTTACGTCAAATATAGAGACACAGCTATCTACAGCCTGTTTATGATGCCGTATATTGTGAATGGGAGCTATCTACAGTCTGTTTTTGATGCTGTATATTGTGAATGGAAGCTATCTACAGCCTGTTTTTGATGCTTTAGTTTGTGAATGGAAGCTATCTACAGCCTGTTTTTGATGCTGTATATTGTGAATGGAAGCTATCTACAGCCTGTTTTTGATGCTGTAGTTTGTGAATGGAAGCTATCTACAGCCTGTTTATGATGCTGTATATTGTGAATGGGAGCTATCTACAGCCTGTTTATGATGCGTATATTGTGAATGGGAGCTATCTACAGCCTGTTTATGATGCCGTATATTGTGAATGGGAGCTATCTACAGCCTGTTTTGATGCGTATATTGTGAATGGGAGCTATCTACAGCCTGTTTTGATGCTTTATTTGTGAATGGAGCTATCTACAGTCTGTTTTGATGCGTATATTGTGAATGGGAGCTATCTACAGCCTGTTTTTGATGCTGTATATTGTGAATGGAGCTATCTACAGCCTGTTTTGATGCGTATATTGTGAATGGAAGCTATCTACAGCCTGTTTTTGATGCTGTATATTGTGAATGGAAGCTATCTACAGCCTGTTTTTGATGCTGTATATTGTGAATGGAAGCTATCTACAGCCTGTTTTTGATGCTTTAGTTTGTGAATGGAAGCTATCTACAGCCTGTTTTTGATGCTGTATATTGTGAATGGAAGCTATCTACAGTTTGTTTATGATGCTGTATATTGTGAATGGGAGCTATCTACAGTCTGTTTTTGATGCTGTATATTGTGAATGGGAGCTATCTACAGCCTGTTTTTGATGCTGTATATTGTGAATGGGAGCTATCTACAGCCTGTTTTTGATGCTGTATATTGTGAATGGGAGCTATCTACAGCCTGTTTTTGATGCTGTATATTGTGAATGGGAGCTATCTACAGCCTGTTTTTGATGCTGTATATTGTGAATGGAAGCTATCTACAGCCTGTTTTTGATGCTGTAGTTTGTGAATAGGAGCTTCTGTTTAAAAATTCACCGTTAATGAGTGACGACGATGTAAGTAGTATTCTAAGCGCTTTTACCAGTGCTTAGAAAAATAAATGAGAAAACAGGAAAAATTTTTTGCTAAACAACATTGTGAACAATACGGTCGTATTAATTAAAACAAATCGATACGAATGCGTAGAAAGTTTATTTGTCAGTTTTTGCTATAATTTTAACGTTTCTGTTTTTTATATTATATACGGTAAAAACTATAAAGTTTTCGTGCGTGCAATGAGACCACCATGAAATGTTTAAAAACTACGAAGTATGCATATCTAAAGGTGCAACATGGTCCGCTTAATGTTGGAAAACACTTTTTGAAGAGGCTTTGGAGGCGATTCTTAGAGGGCTTAGATGGCGGACTGAGGGGTGATTCTTAGAGAGGCTGAGGGGTGATTCTTAGAGAGGCTGAGGGGTGATTCTTAGAGAGGCTGAGGGGCGATTCTTAGGGAGACTTAGGGGCGATTCTTGGGCCAGACTGAGGGGCGATTTTTAGGGGAGACTTAGGGGCGATTCTTAGGGAGACTTAGGGGCGATTCTTAGGCCAGACTGAGGGGCGATTCTTAGAGAGGCTCAGGGCGATTCTTAGAGAGGCTGAGGGGCGATTCTTAGGGTGACTTAGGGGCGATTCTTAAAGAGACTTAGGGGCGATTCTTAGGCCAGACTGAGGGGCGATTCTTAGGGAGACTTAGGGGCGATTCTTAGGCCAGACTGAGGGGCGATTCTTAGGCCAGACTGAGGGGCGATTCTTAGAGAGGCTCAGGGGCGATTCTTAGAGAGGCTGAGAGGCGATTCTTGGGTCAGACTTAGGGGCGATTCTTGGGTCAGACTGAGGGGCGATTTTTAGGGAGACTTAGGGGCGATTTTTAGAGAGGCTTAGGAGTGATTCTTAGAGAGGCTGAGGGGCGATTCTTAGGCGAGGTTTAGGGGCGATTCTTAGGGAGACTTAGGGCGATTTTTAGAGAGGCTGAGGACTAATTCTTAGGATTCGTAGAGTTTTAGAGGCGAGTCTTACGCGACGCTTTGGACGAACCGCAGGTAGAATTATAAATCAAATTAATCTTTTACATAAACTTAAATAAAAACTAACTACTAACTAATGACTACTTTTAGAAGTTTTGTTTAACTTTTATCGCATTAGTGCAGACAGGAACCGATTGATAGTAGCTTTTTCTGTACACAACACTACTAAACAGTTGTTGCCTGGGAGAAAATCATATATTGAGGTACTCATTCTTAGAATTGTGCGGTTTGTTTAAAATTTGTGTAATACTTGTTACAGTAGCTACACGGGCGCTTTGTGGTTTTTTAATTGATATGCACGTAAAAAAATAAACAACATTTTCTATCATGAGGAACTGCATGAGTTCTCTGATCACTAGGGAAGTTGTAGGGCATGCTACTAAGAGGAGCGGATTAGAGATTTGATTAGGTTTTCCAATTCCAGAGTTTCAGGAGAGCTGATAGGGTGTCAGAAAAGTTGTTAGGGTGTCAGGAAATTCGGTAGGGTGTCAGAAGAGATAGTAGGGTGTCAGAAAAGTTAGTAGGGTGTCAGGAAAATTGATAGGGTGTCAGGAAATTTGGTAAGGTGTCAGAAAGTTTGGTAGGGTGTCAGAAAGTTTGGTAGGGTGTCAGAAAGTTTGGTAGGGTGTCAGAAAGTTTGGTAGGGTGTCAGAAAGTTTGGTAGGGTGTCAGAAAGTTTGGTAGGGTGTCAGAAAGTTTGGTAGGGTGTCAGAAAGTTTGGTAGGGTGTCAGAAAGTTTGGTAGGGTGTCAGAAAGTTTGGTAGGGTGTCAGAAAGTTTGGTAAGGTGTCAGAAAGTTTGGTAGGGTGTCAGAAAGTTTGGTAGGGTGTCAGAAAGTTTGGTGGGGTGTCAGAAAGTTTGGTAGGGTGTCAGAAAGTTGGTGTCAGGAAAGTTGGTTGGTAGGGTGTCATGAAAATTGGTAGGGTGTCAGGAAAGATGGTAGGGTGTCAGGAAAGATGGTAGGGTGTCAGGAAAGATGGTAGGGTGTCAGGAAAGATGGTAGGGTGTCATGAAATTTGGTAGGGTGTCAGGAACTTTGGTAGGGTCTCGGGAAAGATGTTAGGGTGTCAGGAAGTTTGGTGGGGTGTCAGAAACTTCAGTAGGGTGTCATGAAAATTGATAGGGTGTCATGAAAATTGGAAGGGTGTCAGGAAAGTTGGTAGGGTGTCAGGAAAGATGGTAGGGTGTCAGGAAAGATGGTAGGGTGTCATGAAATTTGGTAGGGTGTCAGGAAAGTTGGTAGGGTGTCAGGAAAGTTGGTAGGGTGTCATGAAATTTGGTAGGGTGTCAGGAAAGATGGTAGGGTGTCATGAAATTTGGTAGGGTGTCAGGAAATACTTTGTCATCGTCAGAGGTTTCTCATATTTTCTGTCTTGCCGTTCACAGTCCAAACATTTTGCCGCAATCCTCAACCGTCGCCGGCCAGCGCGCGATCCAGCAGTCCAGACGGCGAGCTTCCGGCTACTCCGACTGTCATCGTTCCGTTTCCTAGAATGTTCATTCGCTGTTGCTCCAGCCGAGGATCCACTTGTGGAATGTCCGTCATCGTTCGGACAAGAATAGAGCCGGCCAGAAGGCCGAGAGTGGCCAAGGCGGCCAAAATTTTTCGACGAATCCGCTGTCGCCGGCGCTGCTGCTTCATCTGGAACGGCCAGTCGGCTGTGGAGGCTGTGGAGACGGTGGACTGGCGGTGGCACCTGCCGCCGGTTGGCTCTGTCACCGACATGGAGTTCATCTCGACGGCTCCTTCGTCTGAGCAGTTGTTGTTGTTTTTTTGAGAAGGGGAGAGCAGTGGGGGATCCAGGTTCAGGTTGGCCGATTGGCATTTACATTTTTAGTTTTTGGTATTCGGGGTAAAACTTCGGGTCCCGTCAATGCTAGTTCCGCTTTTGCCTTTTTAAGAAAAAGCTACACTCATTAAAATTCTACTTCCGGTTCGTAGGAAATGCTTAGGGTCTGTCTAATTCTACTTCCGGTTCGTAGGAAATGCTTAGGGTCTGTCTAATTCTACTTCCGGTTCGTAGGAAATGCTTAGGGTCTGTCCAATTCTACTTCCGGTTCGTAGGAAATGCTTAGGGTCTGTCAAATTCTACTTCCGGTTCGTAGGAAATGCTTAGGGTCTGTCTAATTCTACTTCCGGTTCGTAGGAAATGCTTAGGGTCTGTCCAATTCTACTTCCGGTTCGTAGGAAATGCTTAGGGTCTGTCAAATTCTACTTCCGGTTCGTAGGAAATGCTTAGGGTCTGTCTAATTCTACTTCCGGTTCGTAGGAAATGCTTAGGGTCTGTCTAATTCTACTTCCGGTTCGTAGGAAATGATGTACGTCTTCTTGATTCTATTTCCGGTTTGTAGGGAATGATTTGGGTCTGCTAAATTTCACTTCCGGTTGGTGGGAGTAAGAGTAAGAGACACATATACTAGTTTTAATTATTTTTCTAAAGGCGAAAACTAGAATCACTTATTTTCTGTAAAAGCTCCTAAACCAATTGAGATAGCTTTCTTTAAATAACAATATCATAACTGTTCAAAAACGCCAACCTGAATTGCCAGTAAAGTTGTTGCGCGGCTGCAGCAGACTGGTTTCGCACTCGGTTTCAGCCTTGAGTTGCAAAGTCAAACGAAGAAGCCAGCTTATTTAAAATGAAACATATTTACAAATCTATACTAGCGATTGCACTTTTATAACCTGTAGTCTCACAACTTTAGCATAGAAATACACCTCAAGCTACGGCCGACCAGACTAATCACGTGACTGCCTCACCCCAGCCTGGATACCTGTACATATGCCTATCAAGCCACAGACAATTAAATCAAATCACGTGACCACTTTAGACATCCACTCCAAACCACAGCCAATCAAATCAAATCACGTGACTAACTCAGACATCCACCCAATCCACAGACAATCAAATCAAATCACGTGACTACATCAGAAAACCACCCCAAACCACAGCCAATCAAATCAAATCACGTGACTAAGTCAGACAACCACCCAAACCACAGCCAATCAAATCAAATCACGTGACTAAGTCAGACAACCACCCCAAACAACAGCCAATCGAATCAATTCACACCCTGGATGAACTATTAAAACGCAAGAAAGCTTATCTCACCGCCAATCTGGCCTGTTCTTCCCAGTCGGTTCGGTGCACCAGAATGAAATAGACCAAACTGAGGAAGCTGAGCCCTAATATCATGCCAATCCAGATGCCCTTTATCTGCAGACCGGCCGCAAACTCCAAAACTATTCCGCTGGGCAAAGCGATGAGATAAAAGCCGACAAAGATGAGAGCGGCGGCGATTTTGTGCCTGGCGCAGCCACGGAGCACGCCGCATAGGACTGCCTGCGGTTGGGTGCAGAGTAATATGCGGGATTTATTGCGCTGATGTGGAAATCGTCCTGGTTAGATCAAGGTTCTTAATTAGTCAGAATAACCTCAATTCTACTTCCGGCTTCATATGGGAGAATTTAATTATCTTCGGTTCTACTTCCGGTTTCCTATGGGATAATTCAGATTAACCTCAGTTCTGCTTCCGGTTTCCCATGGAAGAAGTTCGATTAATCAGATTTCTGTTTCCGGTGTACTTACAGAGGCAGCATCGACCAGTTGCATTGGAAGCAAAATGTACAAGCATTCCCCAGCAACCCGAGCAATGTCCCTGAAACATAGAGCGTGATTTTTTTTAATAAATTCTCAAAATTATCATCATAATGGATTTCCAAATAAAAACTATGAGAACTTTTTATTAACTTACGGATTTGAAGTAAAAATGTAGGGAACTTTGCGACCAAAAAGTCCCAGTATGAGCATTATAATTAGAGAAAATGTGGCTGAAAATTGGTTTGACAATTAATTTCAAGTGAAAATGAGCTTATGTCTATGAACAGATACAGCATGTCTATGACCAGATGTCTATGACCAGATACTGCATGTCTTTGACCAGATACTGCATGTCTACGACCAGATGTCTATGACCAGATACTGTATGTCTATGACCAGATACTGTATGTCTATGACCAGATACTGTATGTCTATGACCAGATACTGCATGTCTATGACCAGATACTGCATGTCTATGACCAGATACTGCATGTCTATGACCAGATATACTGCATGTCTATGATCAGATACTGCATGTCTATGACCAGATATACTGCATGTCTATGACCACAGATACTGCATTTCTATGATCAGATATTGCATGTCTATGACCACAGATACTGCATGTCTATGATCAGATATTGCATGTCTATGACCAGATACTGTATGTCTATGACCAGATACTGTATGTCTATGACCAGATACTGTATGTCTATGACCAGATACTGCAGTCTATGACCACAGATACTGCATTTCTATGATCAGATATTGCATGTCTATGACCACAGATACTGCATGTCTATGATCAGATATTGCATGTCTATGACCAGATACTGTATGTCTATGACCAGATACTGTATGTCTATGACCAGATACTGTATGTCTATGACCAGATACTGCAGTCTATGACCACAGATACTGCATTTCTATGATCAGATATTGCATGTCTATGACCAGATACTGCAGTATATGACCAGATACTGCAGTCTATGACCAGATACTGCAGTCTATGACCAGATACTGCAGTCTATGATCGACGTTGACCCAAAAATAAAAAATACCTCCTATAAATCTACCAGCCATCCAGGTACAAAATCCACTCATAAGTGATCAATATGCACAATACTCACTTCCTATGAGCATACCAAGCCTGTATGACCGTTTAGCCAAGCTGTGGTCACCGGCGCCCAGCGATCGAGCCACTCGAATGCTCACTGCAATGCCGAGACTGGCCGGAATCTGCGAAGGAAAGTTTATAACTGGCAGTAATTAGTCTTCAAGTTGACATCTGCAGCACCTCACAACCAGATGGTGTTGTCTCCTAGTTTGGTAAATTTACAATCTTGTTTTTTCCCTGACCGCAGTTACCCATGGGTCTTGAAATCTGATCAAGTTTCAACTAGACTCTTGGAGTGTACGAAAATCAATACATATTTAAACGCATGAAGACAGCACGAACAAAGATATACTTTGGTGGAGTAATACAGAAACTGAGAGACATCATGGAGAATAAAAGACGCCATGACACACTGAACAGAAAGGCACACAAAAACGACCACAGAAACACAAAAACTGGAGACGGATACACGACAAAGACTACACTACGCAAAGACAGGCACTGCAGACACAAATAAACTAGGACAGGCTGTAGACGCTGATACACTAGGACAGGACACTAGGACAGGAACTACAGAGGACACACACAATACAGACATAAGACACACTAGGACAGGAACTACAGACACAAAGACGCACTAGGACAGAAAGTACAGACATAATGACACACTAGGACAGGCAATACAGACATAAGACACACTAGGACAGGCAATACAGACGACACATTAGGACAGGAACTACAGACATAATGACACACTAGGACAGGAACTACAGCAAAGACACACTAGGACACACAGACATAAGACACACTAGGACAGGCAATACAGACATAAGACACACTAGGACAGGCAATACAGACATAAGACACACTAGGACAGGCAATACAGACATAAGACACACTAGGACAGGCAATACAGACATAAGACACACTAGGACAGGCAATACAGACACAAGACATTAGGACAGGAACTACAGACATAATGACACACTAGGACAGGAACTACAGACAAAGACACACTAGGACACAATACAGACATAAGACACACTAGGACAGGAACTACAGACATAAGACACACTAGGACAGGAACTACAGACATAAGACACACTAGGACAGGCATACAGACATAATGACACACTAGGACAGGAACTACAGACACAAGACACATAGGACAGGAACTACAGACACAAAGACACATAGGACAGGAACTACAGACATAAGACACAATAGGACAGGAACTACAGACATAAAGACACACTAGGACAGGAACTACAGACATAATGACACACTAGGACAGGAACTACAGACATAAAGACACACTAGGACAGGCACTACAGATATAAAGACACACTAGGACAGGAACTACAGACATAATGACACAATAGGACAGGCACTACAGACACAAAGACACAATAGGACAGGAACTACAGACATAATGACACAATAGGACAGGAACTACAGACATAATAACACACTAGGACAGGAACTACAATACAATACAATACAATAAATACAATGGCCACCGGCCACAAGTGGTCAGGAAAGGGGGGACATTGTCAAAAAGCACGCTTAGCTGCGCAGTCTCTGATGAAGGTAGCGCCATTGATCTGATCAGGCGCCCTGGCGTCTTCTGTCAGACAGTCGACGAACCTCCGGGTCCGCGCCTGCCCCCGCCGGAACGGGCCCTGCTGCGTGTACAGCAAGACCTCCTGCAGCGGCTCCGGGCAGTAGGACTCGGCGCGAATGACGTGGCCCGCCAGCTTCAGGCGGCGCTGTCGCAGGGTCACGCTGGGAGGGCTCAGCTTGGCCCGCTGGTAGAGAGCCTGGTTGGTGACGTGTTCGGCGTGACGGTGCACGCTGAAGGCAGCGCGCAGCAGGCTGGAGTGCGCCGCGTCCAGCTGGCGCTCCAGCACATCCGTCATGGTCCAGGTCTCGGCGTTGTAGAAGAGCACCGTTTCCACCACCGCCTGGAACAGTCTGGTTCTCAGCTGGTCTGGCAGGGCGTCGCTTTGGAGCACGATGCGCACTGAGCGGAAAGCCGCCCACGCAAGCCCTCTGCGACGCCGCAGGTCCTCCTGGACGCTGGGCACGAGACCACCAAGGTACCGGAACTGCTCACATCGGGGGAGCGGTGCTGCCGTTGCGCTGTCCATGCTGGGAAGGCGGATGACCGCTGGCAGATCGGCTGGCACAGTCAGGACCTCCGTCTTCTTGGCGTTGATCTTAAGGCCAACCTTCGCAGCGGCAGCAGCTAGGCCGTCGAGGAGGCGTTGAGCACCAGCAGCAGTGGATGCCAGCAGGGCGAGGTCATCAGCATATCCGGACGGCTACATCCTATGCAGGCGAACGAGCAGCCGGCACCCGGAGAAGCGGCTGGCAGTCCTCGGATATGCTGACAGGAACTACAGACATAAAGACACAATAGGACAGGAACTACAGACACAAAGACACAATAGGACAGGAACTACAGACACAATGACACACTAAATACTTAGCAATCTACCAGAGATTCTTACACAACAACTAAACAGAACTTACACAGTAAACCAGAGTCTCAACCTGATTAACCACTCCCTGCTCTCCCAGCACACTCGAACCGTCGTAGGCAGTCAAAATCGAAGCAATCCGAAAGCAGAGATTCTCCAAAACGATGACTAGAAAACCCGGAATTGCCAGCTTAAGAAATGGCCACCAGTTGCTAGCGAAAGCGCACCGAACGTCGTCTGCGCTGGTGTACAGGAGACCTTTGTATTGCACGTAGGCTGACTCTGTGACAAACATTGTAACAATGGCCAGAGCTTGAGCCACTGCGACCAGTCTGAAAGTTAGAGATGTTGAAGATGATGCAGGAGTAAACGAAATTTATAAAAAACATTGCAACTACAACAGATCATTCTTGAGATGCTGTTGCAGCGGGAATAAATCATAATTTAAATGATGACGTAATATTAACCGATCAAGGGGTTGTAGCCTAGTGGCTATAGCGTCGGACTCGAAACTTGAAGGTCGGGGGTTCGATTCTCGACTTACTCGGAACAATTTTTGTCCTTGAGCAAGACGCTTAACTCTGCATTGCTTCAGTTCACCCAGCTGTAAAATGGGTGCCAGCATTAGCTGGATAATTGAGGGTGTGTGGCGACCCCCTCAGTCCTTCGACAATAGGAATGGGTCAACTTTTAATTATCATGTAATACCAATCGATCATAACTAACGCGATGATGCAGTAGAAATCGATCAATATTGGAATGATGATGCAATAGTGATCGATCATTATTAGTATGATTTAATCGGAATCAATGATTTATTGAATTATGAAGCAATAAGAATCGAATATTAATTGTATGATTGAGAAAAAATTCGTCCTATGTTACACTTCTACTTCAAGTAGACCAAGAGGAAATGACTGCAAAATTAATATAGAACAGCAAGACCTGTGATCGGGCGGCAGCAGCTTTGAGAAGGCGGCCTGCAACAGGATGTGCATGAGGTTGCCGGCCACCGCTGACACAGCCGGTATCCGGACATGGTCCTGGCATTGCAGGTAGCGCGACTGGAGAATGAAGCAGTATTCCACCTGACGGGGTTTTCGGTTGTCCTTCAATTATTGTCGCTAGTGATGAGAATTGAATTAACATATGGGAGCAAAACCCTTACCAGTATTGCCGGCGAATAAATTAACAGGTATTGGCCTGCAATTCTGAAATGTTGGTTTCAATCGGTTGCAATAAAATAACACATCATGGTCTGTCAATGAATCAGTTAATAATCCAATCAATCAATTCAAAATTAGTCAATAAATCAATTAATCAATCAAAAATTCATTCTATCCATCATTAATAACGATGAACCTATTGATCAATCAGTTTATTAAACTGTCAATCAATTGATCAATCACTCAAACAATTAATCAATTAATGTATCAATCAATAAACCGATCGATTAGTTAGTTGATCAATAAATTAATTAACCAGTCAATGGAAAAACAGCCAACTATTTCAGCTATTCCAAAACATCAGTGACTACTTGCATCAGCACAGCTGGATTGTGACCGCAGGCCAGAAGAATCCTGTCCAGTATGACGATCAAAGACCAGACTAGCACGGCCACAAATATGAGAATTTGCAGGGCCTGGTGAAAACAGATGGTTAACTTGCGTCTCTCGGAGTTTCCAATGGCCTGTAAGATTTGTGATTTTATACGATGTACATTTGCTAGCTGACCCTCTGCCCAGACGGACACCCACCCCAAACAGCCTCCAGCCAATAAAAAGTCTTCCCCCAAACGACTGACTATACGACCCTCTGCCCTAAAAGCGACAACCACCCCAAGCCGCCTCCAGCCAATAAAAAGTCTTCCTCATAAAACTGAATGTACAACTCTCTGCCCTAAAATACACATCCACCCAAACAGCCTCTAGCCAACGAAAAGTATTTTTCATAAGATTGACAATACCCCTCTACCCAGAGAGACACCCACCCAAACAGAACTAATAGCTAATTAATACTACGCAGCGTAAAAGTCTACGCTCGTAAATACACTAGCCAAGTTTCAAGTAATCCAAAGAAGCAGTAAAGAAAAAACTCAAACATACTCTCGAGAATAGAGTGTCGCAGGCTGTCACAATTCCTTGACCAGTTAAAGTTCCAAATATGGAAATCAACTGAAATTAATTTTTGATTAATTAAAATAATCGTACTTTACTAAAGAATTTCTTTAAACTATAAATAAATTTAGCCATACAAGATTAGCCATCACGCAGCCAGCAAGCACGTCTTCTGGCATGTGTCGACAAGAGACGGTAGCCTCGGCAGTGATGAGCAGCTGACTCAGCATCATGAGTTGCTGATTGGTTGGAATTGGAGAATTGTGAGATTTGGTCAAGTTCAATGGGAGTAGAATTTTACCAAAAACAGACAACAGGCCTGTGAAAAGGCTTAGATTATTTTGGTGGGTTTTGGTGGAAACGCCATGGAATTTTTCAAATAAGGGGATAGCAAAGATCGTTTTCTTCCTCAACCACAGATGTATGTGTGTATGTGTGTATTCCACAGACACTATTGATAGAATAACTGTGTATCTGTGTATTACACAGATACTAGAATAACTGGATACGCCACTCGCAATTAAGGTTTGTGAAAAAGGAGTATCTACTCTTTTTTCAGTAGTTTTGTCGGCGGAGTATTACTTACTTAGTATCAGCCAATGAGAGAGCAGTAAGGAGAGAGGTCAAATTAGTCAGACGGATGAAACTCTGCCTAGGGGGCAGGCTCAATCTGGCTTAGCCAATGAGAGAGCAGTAAGGAGAGAGGACAAGTCAGACACAAGCGGGCAAGAGGAAGCAAACTGTATATCGGCCTGGCTGGAGGCTTGGGCGCACTGGATTTGGCTTTTGAAATTTTCCTGAAATCTTTAGTCCCAAATGAATTTTTAAATTAATCTTGAGTCTGAGGCAGACTGGGGTCTGCAGGGTCAGAGGATGCTGATCTAATAAGTCTGCTTGTAGAAAGTCGGAGGGGATTTTCTTAAGCTGCAAAACTTTAAGTATCTATTTTGCTACTGAAATAAGAGTAGGTGAGCGCATTTGTTTAGAGTGATACATGGCAACATGCCTAGTTATTCTGGCATCTATGGCCACAACCCATTCAATTCCATCTTGCTCCCATCTGCATCTCCGATCTCTTCTAACAGTTTTTTTTCTATTTACCCAGCTTTTCCATAGCCACTAGCCATTTGCCTCAGAGCTCTGGCCTATTCTCCGGCATGAATAATTGACAGATCTATTTTCTTCCTACTCATTCTGTATCAATTCTTAGCACATCCATGTGTTAGCTAAGTAACTAGAATTCTAGCCGACTGCTTCTTCGTCAGTAAAAGTCTTTATTTTTTTTGTTCAGGCAGCTCAGGCGAGATATAATTGGTGCAGCTGGTTTTTACTCTCGAGTTCGAGTTGAGTAATTATCTCCTATGCATCATTATCCCTTCCAATCAAGGCCAAGTATGTAGCCTGCTGTTCACTGATGCCTTGCAAATTTCAAGAGTGACATAGCTCTGTACGTTTCTTCGATATTAATTATCACATATCACTGGCGCCCTCACTGGCGCTCTCAACTCACTGGCTCTTTTATCTCACTGGCGCCCTCATCTCACTGGCGCTCTCATCTCACTGGCGCCCTCACTGGCTCTCTTATCTCACTGGCTCTCTCATCTCATTGGCGCTCTCATCTCACTGGCGCCCTCACTGGCTCTCTCATCTCACTGGCGCTCTCAACTCACTGGCGCTCTCATCTCACTGGCTCTCTCATCTCATTGGCGCTCTCATCTCACTGGCGCTCTCACTGGCACTCTAATCTCACTGGCTCCCTCATCTCACTGGCTCTCTCATCTCATTGGCGCTCTCATCTCACTGGCTCTCTCATCTCATTGGCGCTCTCATCTCACTGGCGCTCTCACTGGCACTCTAATCTCACTGGCTCCCTCATCTCACTGGCTCCCTCATCTCACTGGCTCTCTCATCTCATTGGCGCTCTCATCTCACTGGCGCCCTCACTGGCTCTCTCATCTCACTGGCGCTCTCAACTCACTGGCGCTCTCATCTCACTGGCTCATCTCATCTCATCTCACTGGCGCTCTCATCTCACTGGCGCTCTCACTGGCACTCTAATCTCACTGGCGCTCTCACTGGCGCTCTAATCTCACTGGCGCTCTCATTGGCGCTCTCATCTCACTGGCGCTCTCACTGGCACTCTAATCTCACTGGCGCTCTCACTGGCACTCTCATCTCACTGGCGCTCTCATTGGCACTCTAATCTCACTGGCGCTCTCACTGGCACTCTAATCTCACTGGCGCTCTCACTGGCACTCTCATCTCACTGGCGCTCTCACTGGCACTCTCATCTCACTGGCGCTCTCACTGGCACTCTAATCTCACTGGCGCTCTCACTGGCACTCTCATCTCACTGGCGCTCTCACTGGCACTCTAATCTCACTGGCGCTCTCACTGGCACTCTAATCTCACTGGCGCTCTCACTGGCACTCTAATCTCACTGGCGCCCTCACTGGCACTCTCATCTCACTGGCGCTCTCACTGGCACTCTAATCTCACTGGCGCTCTCACTGGCACTCTCATCTCACTGGCGCTCTCACTGGCACTCTAATCTCACTGGCGCTCTCACTGGCACTCTAATCTCACTGGCGCCCCTATCTCACTCGCACAATTTCACCGCACCAAGCAAATTCGAACAAAATTTGAAGACTAGCTCAAGTGCAGTTATAAACTCATAATAGAAACGTTTTTAATCCATCAGTTTGATTTGCTACGCGCGGAGCTAATGAATTATTGAGCTAAAATCGAAATGGTTGTTCGTGACGTCTTACTGAATCTGTCTGGCCAAATCCACGGTTTCAGAGCAGCCTCCCGATGCCTTCTGTTTTATTCAATTATTTACAGATATTTTGGAGTTGCAAGTGCTCAATTAACAATGGATGGATGCACTTTAGATGGGCCAGTGAGATTCAATAGATGATATTTTAGAATCGCACTATCTCAGATAAAGGATGAGATTTTAGAATCTCACTATCTCAGATAAAGGATGAGATTTTAGAATCTCACTATCTCAGATAAAGGATGAGATTTTAGAATCTCACTATCTCAGATAAAGATGAGATTTTAGAATCTCACTATCTCAGATAAAGGATGAGATTCTAGAATCTCACTATCTGAGATAAAGCATGAGATTTATAATCTCACTATCTCAGATAAAGCATGAGATTCTAGAATCTCACTATCTCAGATAAAGCATGAGATTTTAGAATCTCACTATCTCAGATAAAGGATGAGATTTTAGAATCTCACTATCTGAGATAAAGCATGAGATTTTAGAATCTCACTATCTGAGATAAAGCATGAGATTCTAGAATCTCACTATCTGAGATAAAGCATGAGATTTTAGAATCTCACTATCTGAGATAAAGCATGAGATTTTAGAATCTCACTATCTGAGATAAAGCATGAGATTTTAGAATCTCACTATCTCAGATAAAGGAGGGGGGCCGTAGCCCAGCGGTAGCGCAGCTGCTCTGGTGTGCCGCGACCCAGGCTCGATTCCAAGTGCAGCCACATTAATTTGGGGCTGAATTGGAATTTCGGCTTGGCTCGCTTGTGCAATTAACGGCCTTGAGAGCCAACCCCCCAAGGCGCAGTGAAGTGTACATGCCTAACGATAAAATAAAGTTAGGGCCGCTGTACACTCCTGTGTGAGTGTGTGCCTGCGTAACGTATCCGCGCGCTTGTATGCCTGCTCAGGGGAGTCGGCGGAATGGGCAGTAATGCCTCTCGCCGGTTGTGTGCCTATGTCGCTTAAAGTGCGCCAGGGTGCACACAACCCCCCTGCCTCTAATAAAAAAAATCTCAGATAAAGGATGAGATTTTAGAATCTCACTATCTCAGATAAAGGATGAGATTTTAGAATCTCACTAATCTCAGATTAAAGATGAGATTTTCGAATCTCACTAATCTGAGATTAAGGATGATATTTTAGAATCTCACTTTTTTGGAGGATACTCCCTTGACAGTACCAAAGATTCGAACTCACCACGGGAAAGGCCAGTCTCAAAATCCGGCCAATCTCATTGCGGTTCTCCTGCGCAGGTGCGCCATCGGCTCTGTCGCCGCAGTCAGCCGCAATGCCAGTAGCCGGAGAACTCTGATCGGCAGACTCCGCAGCGTTATCAGTCATCATTTTGTCGGTAAACAGCTAGGTAACCCGGCAGCTGTGTCAACTGCATACAGAGTGTATGCGATGCGCCTGTTAAATAAATATGCAACCAGCCAACCAATCCTTGATGCTTTACTCTCGCCAGTCAGCGAAACCCGCTAAGCACTATTGACTGAACATGCCGCTGAAAAAAGGAGATGGCTGCCGGCCTGTCAATAGACTGGGAAGCCGGGCCGGCCCATCGACATTATTGGCTGATGTGTCGCTGTTATTGATGAGCGTTGACAGACAGACAGAGAAAACGTACCCATTCAATCGACCAATAATCAATAAGAGACTTTCAGTCTCAGTCGCGCAGTGTGAGTTGTTTGTAGCAAAATATAGGACAAGGTTGATTCCAGGTTGTCAGTGCGGAGTTGCTGCAGGCTTGAATCAGTGGCGTGATGGACTGGACACCTGAGGTAGCGACATTTCATATCAGAGAGAGCCAGTTTATTTAAGAGGGCGCCATTTCATTAGGTGGGGCGCCATTTCTTTTGAGGGGGCGCTATTTTTTTGAAGTAAGCGCCATTTCTTTTGTGAAAGTGCCATTTTTTTGAGGAAGCACCATTTCTTTTGTGAAAGTGCCATTTCTTTTGAGGGAGCGCCATTTCTTTTGTGAAAGTGCCATTTCTTTTGAGGGAGCGCCATTTCTTTTGTGAAATAGCCATTTCTTTTGAGGGAGCGCCATTTCTTTTGTGAAAGTGCCATTTGAGGGAGCGCCATTTCTTTTGTGAAAGTGCCATTTCTTTTGAGGGAGCGCCATTTCTTTTGTGAAAGTGCCATTTCTTTTGAGGGAGCGTTATTTCTTTTGTGAAAGTGCCATTTCTTTTGAGGGGGCACCACTTCTTCTGAAGAGGCACCATTTCTCTTGAGTGAGAGCCATTTCTTTCGAAGGGACGCCATTTCTTCTCAAGGGGCGCCATTTCTTTTAGGGAGCATCATTTCTTTTGAATGAGCGCCATTTCTTTTGAGGGAGCGCCATTTCTTTTGAGGGAGCGCCATTTCTTTTGAGGGAGCGCCATTTCTTTTGAGGGAGCGCCATTTCTTTCGAAGGGACGCCATTTCGTTAGAAGGAGCGCCATTTCTTTTGAAGGGGCACTATTTCATGTCAAGAGGGTGCCATTTCTTTTGAAGGAAGCGCCAAAGCTACTGTCAGCTGATCGCAGCCCCTCCCAGCACTTAAGCGAATAAATTATAATTTCAAAGCGATCCACCCGATTGAGCGGCAGAAACGGTAACAGAGCCTAGCAAAGTGCTGTTCCTTCCTGCCCAGACTCATAAATTAAGCATTTTGTTACTTGCAATTGAAATTGAATGTTGCGCTGGAGGGTATAATATTCTAGCAAGACGGACCGACAGCCTGCTCTCAAGGGAGGCCTGGGCTCAAGGCTTCAGGCCACTTGGAATTTGCTGACCCAGAGAATTGACTCATTTTACAGATATACTGTCAAGAACAGGACTTTCATGAGCTGTGGATTAAATTATTCTTTTGGGAATAACCCTCTCTGATAAGGGTGCTCCATTAGCATGGAATAAGACTGGACAGACATGAACAGACAAACAGACAGACAGACAGACAGACAGACTACAGACAGGCTGAACTGCAATTTCACAAAAAATTAAAAGCGCACAAAAACTTCAGCATGAAAGTTGTCAGATGGAATTCAATCTAGTGGATTTTCAATTTTAATATTTACAGAGAACATTAACAAAATAGCTGGGTGCTACAACTAGTTTCAATTACAATTGCAAACGGAAACAAATATCTCAAAAATGATTCTCAGACAGAACAGAAATAAAAAGTACTTCATAAAAGCATACGGTAAAAATTATGGAATATACATGCCCAGGTCTAATAGTTCGCAGAGCGCTTCCGCGAAAGTCTTGAATCACTTTTTTATTCTGGTTAATTTAATTCGGTGCAATCCAACCTCGGATTAAAATTTAACGAATAAAATTATACCGTAAAACAATACAAGCAGACGGGATACCAAAACTTCGAATCAGGAAAATGGCAAATGTGACTAACCATAAATTTCCTTTAATATCAACAGATAGATTATAATAACTGACTTTTGTGCTGCTGAGTCTTGTGAGTTTGCCTGATTGTGTGTGTCTGTCTGTCTGTCTGACTGTCTGTCTGTCTGTCTGCCTGTCTGTCTGTCTGTCTGTCTGTCTGTCTGTCTGTCTGTCTGTCTGTCTGTCTTAGTGTCTTAGTGTCTGTCTGTCTGTCTGTCTGTCTGTCTGTCTGTTTGTCTGTCTTAGTGTCTGTCTGTCTGTCTGTCTGTCTGTCTGTCTGTCTGTCTTAGTGTCTGTCTGTCTGTCTGTCTGTCTGTCCTAGTTGGCAATTCAGTCAGCTCCCATCAAGCAGCAATCTCTCGCCGACAAAGCAGCCCATCAAGCATCGCCCAGTTCTGTCCCGTTCGACAACCACTTGGCAACTTTGTCGCCAGCGGTCGAGCTGTTCGCTGCGCCGCTTTCGTTCTCGTCAATAGCCTGGGCGACCACGACAACGCCTAGCGAAGATTGCCGACTGTGGAAGCCGTAGAGCTGCGAGTTCGGGGCCGCGGAGGCGACGGCAGCTGCGGCTGGGGCGGACGAGTCGAGCTCGCTCAGCGGCTCGCTAATTGGATTCGAGGTGTCGCTCGGATTGCGCGAATGACTCGCCGAGGGGCGACTCTGCTGCTGCTGCTGGTTGGTGACCGATTCTTCCGCAACTTCGGTAGCTGCTTCGTTAGCAACGACAATGGCGTCTTTAGCAACTGAGTGGTCGTCGACTCGGGCGCATTCGAGCGCCA
>NIVC01002030.1:223388-353388 GCA_002269645.1 Macrostomum lignano | reverse complement strand
GACATTTTAACTATAATTTATTTGATCATTTTTTTACATTCTAAAGCACTACAAAATATCTATTTTAAATATATAAATCAATACTAGGGCTTAATTCTAAGAGCCAATTGAAGAATGAATATAGGGAAATAGGCAAGAATTTTAGGAATAGATTTTGGCCTTTAAAATTAAGAAAATATTAACATTTATATTAGTTGCTATAATTAAAAAACTACAATACTTTCTACTTCTAATATTTTTACTGGTAAATAGAAAATTTGTTTTTAATTTCAAATCAAAAAGATTTTTGCAATGTGACATTAATAAAGATAGTTGGTAATATCATATTTTTTATAGTTAGCTATACTGCTAGTGCTATTTTTTGATAGAACACTTTGCAGGTGTATAGATATAGGACATTCTCTATTGTCTATTAGCCATTATTAGCCAATAGACCTTCACTAAATCTATTTAATAATCAATATTTATTCTAATTTTAAATTTCTTTAAGTGACAAAGTTTGAAATGTTCATAAAGCCTAATAAAAATAAATTTTGTTTATTAAACAAACCATAAATAACTGTAGTTTATTAAGAAAAAAAGAAAAAAAATATCTGGTGATCTTCAAGTTTGTTCTATAATATTATCTTCAAGTTTGAACTGATATTAAAATATAGGCCTAGGGGGCCCTAGTGCTTATAATTCAGATCATATATTAGTATATACCAAGTTTAATGCCAGAAAAAATAATAAGACCTTGTTTGTACACCAAGTTTATGCGCCAATACAAAAATTTGTTATTATTGTTATTTGTTATTTGACAGACACAATGTATCTGCTGTGTTATGTACACCTAGATATACCCTAATGTACACTAAAAATAGTAAGACCCTTGTTGAAGTTGTTGCATGCATGCTGGGAAATCCTAGTGTAGGCCCTACATATCACCTTCCAAACTATGGCATAGTGCCTTTGAATCTAAGCACTAGCTTGATAGAGAAGTAAATGGAGCAATAGCTAGAGCAGTAGATAGAACAGTAGATAGAGCAGTAGATAGAGCTAGAACATTTTTTGATACTAGTTCTTATCCTTCTTGACAATAAATTTCATTTTCTGCTATGGCATTACATTGCAGCACCAATCAAAACTTGAAAGAAATATAGCACAAGACAAACTGGAAGATTGCCAAAGATCCTGTTTTGTTTGTGGATTTTTGCTTTAAAACAATTACAAAAGTTCTCTCTTTGATCAAGTTTAGGCCTGATGCTAGGGGGCCTATCTTTATTTATTATAATTATTAGAGGTTAGAGCAAATAAATACTAGCTAGAGTATTATATAAAGTTATAAACTATTCCAAAAGGTCGAAAGTCTAGACTAAGACCTACCTGAAATAGATACCAGGTGCAGACGGGTTCCCTGGGATAGTTGAATTAGATACTGGTCCTTGGCCATGCACATAGCTATAATTTAATGAAGGCAAAGCATTCACTGTAGCTGTAGGCGTAGCACCAGGTTCAAATGGAGCTGCATTGATATTTAGCCCTTTAGCTTTTGGCATTAAAATGCTGCTCTGCTGCAAGTGCAGCAGTTAGCGAACAACAAAAAAGAAAATAAAACTTCTAGTATTGAGATATTAATTATCCAAAAAACAAGTTCACTAGGCCAAAATATTGTTTCTTGGAAAAATTAAAGTTAAAAGTCTCACCAACATAACAAATAGCTATATGCGTTTACAAAGTTTGATTTTTTTACCTTAAAAGATGTCAGTTTTTGCAAGTTTTTGTTTTTTATAATAAATAATAGAAATTGCAACATCAGTGATAATAAACTAGCCTTACCGTTTGATTTTCATGTAAGTTATCATCAGACTTTTTCGGGCTGATTCATGCATGTAAAACTATAGAACAACAACTGATTCTCGGGAACTTTTTGACGCACGATTGTATTGAAGAATTGCATTGAAACATTTTAAACGTAAGCCATGGAAGAAGAGCAACTCGAGGATCACATAAGGCAATCTTACCAAAATTGCATGCGTCAATTAGATGCGTGCAGCTCAAAACAACAACAATCATCTGTGTGGAGTAGCACTGCGCTGGAAAATTACGAGTTATCTTCTGGTTTGGAGCTGTTGACTCAAGTAGATTGTCTTCTTGTTCACCAACAGATTGAGTTACTAGAAATTTTGACCAACTGGGAGGCCAGAAATCGATACCGAATTAAAAACAGCGCCGGTGAGCAGCTTCTCTACGCCACTGAAGAATCGGACGTCTGCGCCAGGCAGTGCTGCGGACCCCAGCGCAGCTTCATCATGCATATTTGTGACATCACCGGCGCGGAGGTGCTTCGTGTCAGTCGTCAACTGAAGTGCTTTGCGTGCCAACCGGCCTGCTTCTGCTCTGCAGGACTCGAACCCTGTTCACACGAGCTGCAAGTTGAGGCACCTCCGGGAACAGTCATTGCTCGCGTAAGGCAGCAGCGCTCCTGCATGCAACCGCGCTACGAAATTCAAGACGCCACTGGGCGGTCAGTTCTTTTTATTCGCGGTCCGAAATGCATCTGTCGCGGTCCGTGCTGCACTATGGAGCAAGAATTCAAGGTCAGCGTCACAGAGTTGTAGTCTTAAAAGTACACATATAACTGCAGTTTAATATTTTGAACGTTAATGGATAGTTGAAACTTAATTATTTGGCTTATAAAAGTTTAGCGCGGCGCTTTGACCTCCCAGCGGCCCAAGTTCGATTCCAGGTGCAAGTCATAAATTTTGGGGCTAAATTGGAATCTCAGTTTGGATACTCTTGTGCAATTAACGGCCTTGAGGGCCAACCCCCCAAGGCATAGTGAAGTGTACATGCCTAGCGATAAATAAAGTTAGGGCCGCTGTACACTCCAGTGTGAGTGTGTGCCTGTGCGTACGTATGACTACTTTTTCTGTTTGTGCTAGTAGCTAATACCGTACTGGGTGCCGAGGACCGGCCTGCCTTAATCGAACGCATCCGGGGAAGCGTCTTTGTGTGATCGGTTATGCGGACGACCTTGCGTTGCTGTCTTCAACAGTCGAAGGCGCCCAACGGCTGCTGGATGGCTTGACGAAAGCGGCAGGGAGACCGGCCTCACGCTGAACACGCAGAAGACTGAAGCATTTACTGTGCCGCTGTACTACCTGCTGAGATCACGTATCGAGATGCTGCCGGGTATGAGACCCTGCTTCCACACCATGCCGACATTTTATGTACCTCCGTGAACTCGTGCCGGACATCGGCAGAGACATTAGAAGGAGCTCGGCTGGCCATGCAGGGCCGCGTTAAGCTCGGCGCAGACGGTTTCGGACAGTCGTCGAGTCTACAACGCTGAGACCTGGACCATGACGGATGCCCAAGGAGAAACAGCTGGATGGCGCGTGTTGGACGTGCGCTGCGGCCAGGGCTCGGAATCCAACGCCGCTGGCCAGACTCAGACTCAGAGACAGGCTGGGTGGCCATATCATCTGGTCAGTCGAGAGCCGCTGCCGCGAGCCGTTACACGACCTGCTGTTGTGGACGGCGCATGGTCCGCGAAGACGAGGCTAAGGGCGAACGACGCGCTGTCCCGAGCAGCTTCTGAGGAATGACTCCTG
The DNA here is from genome assembly GCA_002269645.1 of Macrostomum lignano. Lineage (NCBI taxonomy): Eukaryota > Metazoa > Platyhelminthes > Macrostomidae > Macrostomum > Macrostomum lignano. The sequence continues at coordinate 349,792 of NIVC01002030.1, read as the reverse complement.
GCTGGGGGGGAGCTGACTTTTTGAGAAGTGCTGAGAACAGAAGTTTTGAAGCTTTGAAGAATTTTTGAGAACAGAAACTTTTTGAGGCGTCTGTTCTGACACCTCACCAATCTGTGCCCACTCGTGGCTGGCGGTACATGATGTGCATTTTGTTGGTGTATAAATGCGTACGCATCCGCGCGCTTGCAGTGTGCCTGCTCAGGGGAGTCGGCGGAATGGGCAGTAGTGCCTCTCGCCGGTTGTGTGACAATGTTGCTTAATTAAAGTGCGCCAGAGTGCACACAGCCCCTTCTTTAATAAATAATGATAAAGATGGCAATTTACCGAGCCATTGATAAAGAATCCTAGATAACACTGCAATAGGCCTGAATAACTTACATGCTCATGTACACACGTAATGCCCATATTGTTTTCTCCATTTTTCAAAGTGAAAACTGCACATTCGAGCAAGCGATGCTCGTAGGAATTGTTAATTGAATTGGACATCGTGCAGCAGATGTCGTCAAAGAAACTCGTTTGAAAGATGTTTTTCAAGAGATTCTACGGTAGCGCAATTATCCTGATTACGGAAACTCCTGGAAATTCTACAAACTTATTTTTGTGCTCAACAGGTCTACTCCATGGGAATGATAGACGAAATCGGATACATCAGCAAGCAGTGGGGAGGATTTGCTCGCGAATACTTCACCGATGCTGACAACTATTCCGTGTCCTGTAAGTCCTCATGATCCTACTCATTCTCGTTGTTATCAATATTGTGCATGGAGTAATAATAATAATAATAACAATAATAATTTTTATAATCATAATCATAATAATAATCATCATCACCCTCGTCATCACCATCATCATCATCATCATCATCATCAACATAATCAGCATCATCATCATCATCATCATCATCATCATCATCATCATCATCATCATCATCATCATCATCATCATCATCACCTTGTCTTGTCTTGTCATCCTTTTGTCGCCGGTAGGCGTGGATTACTCGAATGGTTACTGCTCGCAGACTCATCATCACCCTCGTCGTCATCATCATCATCATCATCATCATCATCATCATCATCATCATCATCATCATCATCAACATAATCAGCATCATCATCATCATCATCATCATCATCATCATCATCATCATCATCATCATCATCATCACCTTGTCTTGTCTTGTCATCCTTTTGTCGCCGGTAGGCGTGGATTACTCGAATGGTTACTGCTCACAGACTCATCATCACCCTCGTCGTCATCATCATCATCATCATCATCATCATCATCATCATCATCATCATCATCGCGGCCATTATCATCATAAACCCTATAAAGTACCAATATCTCACCTTCTGGCCGAATGCCAAATTCCAAACTAAGCGTCTACCAACAATTTAGTGGTCCAGCGCGGCTCTTTGGCCCCAGCGGCCCAGGCTCGATTCCAAACGCAGTCACATTAATTTGAGGCTAAATTGAAATCTCGGCTTGGCTCTGCTCGTGCAATTAACGGGCCAACCCCCAAGGCACAGTGAAGTGTACATGCCTAGCGATAAAGTTAGGGCCGCTGTACACTCCTGTGTGCCTGTGCGCAAGACTGCGTACGTATCCGCACGCTTGTGTGCCTGCTCAGGAGAGTCGGCGAAATGGGCAGCAATGCCTCTCGCCGGTTGTGTGACAATGTCGCTTAAAGTGCGCCAGGTTGTACACAGCCCCCTCTATGCCTCTATCACGAAGTTCTTACAGAGCTGTTCAAACAGAAAACAGAAAATCGTTTAGAAAACACACAACTGTATTTTTGCATCATGCCCTCTCTACTTTACTGTTTCGAAAATTTTTCTTTACAAACTTGAGACTGCACCTCGCTCGAAGCACATGCTTCATTTGGAATTCGGAATAAAAATTCCGAGAACTAACTAATCTGCACTCCATGGAATAATCTGCACTCGATGGAATAATCTGCACTCCATGAAATAATCTGCACTCCATGGAATAATCTGAACTCCATGGAATAATCTGTAATCCATGGAATAATCTGAACTCCATGGAATAATCTGCACTCCATGAAATAATCTGCACTCCATGGAATAATCTGCACTCCATGGAATAATCTGAACTCCATGGAATAATCTGCACTCCATGAAATAATCTGAACTCCATGGAATAATCTGCACTCCATGGAATAATCTGAACTCCATGGAATAATCTGTAATCCATGGAATAATCTGAACTCCATGGATTAATCTGAACTCCATGGAATAATCTGAACTCCATGGAATAATCTGAACTCCATGGAATAATCTGAACTCCATGGATTAATCTGAACTCCATGGAATAATCTGTAATCCATGGAATAATCTGTAATCCATGGAATAATCTGAACTCCATGGAATAATCTGCACTCCATGGAATAATCTGAACTCCATGGAATAATCTGTAATCCATGGAATAATCTGCACTCCATGGAATAATCTGAACTCCATGGAATAATCTGCACTCCATGGAATAATCTGAACTCCATGGAATAATCTGAACTCCATGGAATAATCTGTAATCCATGGAATAATCTGCACTCCATGGAATAATCTGAACTCCATGGAATAATCTGAACTCCATGGAATAATCTGTAATCCATGGAATAATCTGCACTCCATGGAATAATCTGAACTCCATTGGTTCAATCTGCACTCCATGGAATAATCTGCACTCCAAATTCACCATCAGTTCCAGCTGACTTGGACGTCCGAATGAAAGCAGCAATGGTTGGCGCGGTGTTTCTCATTGTAAGTTTCATGTCGATATTTACTGTAACTCTTATTGCAGCAAGGGTGATGAAATAAAAAAGTGCAAAGTCTGCGATGCCGGGTCCGTGTGGCGAGAACTCATGTATGGCAACAAAGCAGATGGATCAGGGCTGAGCAAACTAGAAAAGCAGCCAATGTTGACTTAGTGCGGTGAGAACTGAAACTCAATCCGGTGGGCTATCATGTTCCTTTTGTCCTTGTCTTGGAGTTGCCTTAGCACGTTTCGGTCAGGCAAATAGAAGCTTGAAGAGCTTTGCTCTGCTTTCTGTTGCTTGCTTGAGATGAATTTTTCAGACTGCGTTATTGCATTACTTCTGGAAAACTAAACTCTTTCTATGAATTGTTTTGCACTCTGTTTAACAAATTATAGTCCGTGTCTAACACATTAGTGCGTGTCTAACACATTATAAACCGTGTCTAACAGATTTTAAACCGCTAAAACATTATACTCTGTGTCTAACACATTCGTCCATGTCTAACACATTATAGTCCGTGTCTAACAGATTATAGTCCGTGTCTAACAGATTATAGTCCGTGTCTAACACATTATAGTCCGTGTCTGACAGATTATAGCCGTGTCTAACAGATTATAGTCCGTGTCTAACACATTATAGTCCGTGTCTAACAGATTATAGTCCGTGTCTAACAGATTATAGTCCGTGTCTAACACATTATAGTCCGTGTCTAGCAAATTATAGCCGTGTTTAACACATTATAGTCCGTTTGTGACAGATTATAGCCCGTGTCTGACAGATTATAGTCCGTGTATAACAGATTATAGTCCGTGTCTAACACATTATAGTCCGTGTCTAGCACATTATAGCCGTGTTTAACAGATTTTAGTCCGTGTCTGACAGATTATAGTCCGTGTCTAACACATTATAGTCCGTGTCTAGCACATTATAGCCGTGTTTAACAGATTTTAGTCCGTGTCTAACAGATTATAGTCCGTGTCTAACAGATTATAGTCCGTGTCTAACAGATTATAGTCCGTGTCTGACAGATTATAGTCCGTGTCTAACAGATTATAGTCCGTGTCTGACAGATTATAGTCCGTGTCTAGCACATTATAGCCGTGTCTAACAGATTATAGTCCGTGTCTAACACATTATAGTCCGTGTCTAACAGACTATAGTCCGTGTCTAACAGATTATAGTCCGTGTCTAACAGATTTTAGTCCGTGTCTGACAGATTTTAGTCCGTGTCTAACAGATTATAGTCCGTGTCTGACAGATTATAGTCCGTGTCTGACAGATTATAGTCCGTGTCTGACAGATTATAGTCCGTGTCTAACAGATTATAGTCCGTTTGTGACAGATTATAGCCCGTGTCTAATAGATTTTAGTCCGTGTCTAACACATTATAGTCCGTGTCTAGCACATTATAGCCGTGTTTAACAGATTATAGTCCGTTTGTGACAGATTATAGTCCGTGTCTGACAGATTATAGTCCGTGTCTGACAGATTATAGTCCGTGTCTGACAGATTATAGTCCGTGTCTGACAGATTATAGTCCGTGTCTGACAGATTATAGTCCGTGTCTGACAGATTATAGTCCGTGTCTGACAGATTATAGCCCGTGTCTAATACATTATAGTCCGTTTGTGACAGATTATAGTCCGTGTCTAACAGATTATAGTCCGTGTCTGACAGATTATAGTCCGTTTGTGACAGATTTTAGTCCGTGTCTGACAGATTATAGTCCGTGTCTGACAGATTATAGTCCGTGTCTAACAGATTATAGTCCGTGTCTAACAGATTAATTATAGTCCGTGTCTAACACATTATAGTCCGTGTCTAACAGATTATAGTCCGTGTCTAACACATTATAACCGTGTCTAATAGATTATAGTCCGTGTCTAACACATTATAGTCCGTGTCAAATCAAACAGATTATAGTCCGTGTCAAGCCAAACAGATTATAGTCCGTGTCTGACAGATTATAGCCGTGTCTAATAGATTATAGTCCGTGTCTAACACATTATAGTCCGTGTCTAACACATTATAGCCGTGTCTAGCACATTATAGCCGTGTTTAACAGATTTTAGTCCGTGTCTGACAGATTATAGTCCGTGTCTAATAGATTAGTCCGTGTCTAACAGATTAATTATAGTCCGTGTCTAACACATTATAGTCCGTGTCTAACAGATTATAGTCCGTGTCTAACACATTATAACCGTGTCTAATAGATTATAGTCCGTGTCTAACACATTATAGTCCGTGTCAAATCAAACAGATTATAGTCCGTGTCAAGCCAAACAGATTATAGTCCGTGTCTGACAGATTATAGCCGTGTCTAATAGATTATAGTCCGTGTCTAACACATTATAGTCCGTGTCTAACACATTATAGCCGTGTCTAGCACATTATAGCCGTGTTTAACAGATTTTAGTCCGTGTCTGACAGATTATAGTCCGTGTCTAATAGATTATAGTCCGTGTTTAACACATTATTGTCCGTTTGTGACAGATTATAGTCCGTGTCTAACAGATTTTAGTCCGTCTCTAACAGAGTTATTAGGTCTGTCGAACAGAGTCTAACAGTGTCAAAGCTGCATACAGCATCTCTGTTAAACAGATCACGCATCTGCCTAACATTTTGTAGCATCAGCTGTGCAACAGACGGCATTCTTTGCGAGAATCGCATCCTCGTACCGTACAAGTACAAAATTTTTGTTCCTGCGAATAGGGCCAGCAAGGACCGACTGCCGATTTCCACCAGAGTTTCCTCAATGATTTAAACTTTCACTGCAATTCCCAACTGACTTTTTCCGCGCTATTTGCAGAAAAAAACCGGGGTGTGGTGGAAGAATTTCTACCTATAAATACCGTCAATCAGTTTACAGTTTACGATCGTGCGCTTTGCTACAACATGCAGTCTCTGTCTGGGCTGCGAATCTCCCGTGTGCCTGCAGTCTGTGGCACTTTGTAGAAGCTGTTAGTCTGGGGCAAGAGGGAACGCATCGAGCTGCGTGTATTGGATTCTCGAGTTTTGTCGGTGATGAAATATTTATGCTCGAATGCATTAGGGAGACGGGTCAAATGCTAACAGTTTACTGCGTGGAGGGTATTATGTTAAGCAGGGAAAAATATCCTTTAAAACTATTAGCTAATTAGCGATTTTGTTTTACCGAATTTCAGGATTTCATGTTCTTCGAAAATGATCAGCAAAGTCAGCATTGAACTTTTGCGCGGACGATGGTTTGTAGTACAAAGAAGAAAACTTTTACAAGCTTATTTTTTTAAAGCTTAATTGCTGGTATCTGGTGAAGGTCCAGAAGATCCGGTCTGTGTGAAATTTAGTGTCCCAACCATGCAGCTTCTGGCATAATTTTTTTTATATCTCGACGGTCTTGGGTTTCTCCGGCAAAAACTGCCACACGAGATTCTCGGTATAAAATGGGCAGAAAATGGCTTAGTATTTCTATTTAACACTGGCAATTTCTAAATTATAGCTACTACTTACAAGTAGTTTTTCAGCCGTTTTTTATTTAGGATCTTGTGTAACATTTTTTAATTCAATCATAACGTAAATTCAAGTAGTAAAAAATTAAAAACGCGATTTCTTTTGAATTCAATCGAAAAACGTTTAATAATTTCAAAATTAACCAACTTTAAGGGTCTTTAACTAAAAAGAGTTTTTTGAATGTACTCTACATCATAGCAATAATTTATTTCAGCTATACTCGCTGTTATTTGTTTGTTACCATGCATGATTTATTAACATTCCGCTTGTTATAAACCACCTAATTACACATTAATGCATCCGTATTTAAAAGTACATAAATTTAACCAGCTTTTTTATCTCATATTTTAATAGTAAAAATCGTTTTGTTAATGCGTTCTTAACACCAATCAATGTATTTGACATCTGTTCGACCACTTTTGATGTCTACGTATTTATAGTAATCACAAATATGTTTTGCTACTTTTTGAATACGTAAAAACATTTTTCTTAGAAGTAATATTTTTTAACAGACAAATTTTACGCTTTTAATTTTACTACTGCTAGAGTTGCTTATATGTGTATAGTAGATACTTTTGCAGCATTAACTTAAACACTATTTGTTTAATTAATAATCAATTTTACTAAAGAATGTCGATCTGAGCTCAAAATTTTCAGCTTTTCTGATTGAGTATTTAAAAATAACAAGCAACTTTTGTCTTGGTCAGTGCTTAAGTCCCAGAAACCCGTTAAGGTGGCAGATTATTTAGAAGAGCTACTTGCTTGCCGGAAACACATTCTCACGGAAGCAGGGCACAATGTTTCCGGCTGGGTGGAAATAGCACACCACCACCACACGGTGGGAGCCATCGGTGCCTCGGTGGATAGCTTTTCCAACGCCCAGCTCCTTGCTGTTCTTCCACACCATCTGGGTGAAGTTTCCTGGAATAGTAGAGGACACATGCTTGGAAGGAAAAGCCGTTGCCTAAAGTCAATGCACATTTCGGGTGGAAGAAATTCTGATATCGGTGTACACTGGGGGTAGAGGTTCAGATCGTGTACACGGGGGGTAGAGGGTCAGATCAGTGAACACTGGGGGTAGAGGTTCATATCGTGTACACGGGGGTAGAGGGTCAGATCAGTGTGCACTAGGGTAGAGGTTCAGATCGTGTACACGGGGGTAGAGGGTCAGATCAGTGTACACTGGGCGTAGAGGGTCAGATCGTGCACACTGGTGGTAGATGGTCAGATCGTGTATACGGGGGTAGAGGGCCAAGAATCAGTGTATGGTAATATGGTATATATTACCATATGGTATGATATGGTATGATATGGCATATCGGTACATGTACACTGGGGCCAGAACAGGGTTGCATTGGGTTGAGAGTCAGATGAATATGCACTAATCATAAATAACCATGGTGTCCATAGGACAGAATGCGCTTGTTAGACGTACAAGTGTATATACGTAAAGCAATCCGATATCACTAGCTAGAAAATCGCATCGAACATACAAACTACTACAAGTAGCAATGCAATTATTGGGAGTTACATGCATATCAACCATAAATATAGCTTACCGACTCCTTTGATATCGTTTGGTTCTTCGTTAAAACGGAACTTTTCCATCTCCGAGTACCAGTGATCAGCCACCTCTTCGCCTGTATAAAATATTTAAGTGGTAAGACTATTCATTCCCGACGTATATAGATACGCAAAAGAATGAAAAGGTTTTACCAGTGTAATCGGTTGGTCCGTTGCTCCAACGACTGGCGATGCTCTCGCCAAGACGTTCGCCCTTGAATGAGGCGCTGCTGTTATATAGCTTCGACTTCCTGCTGAGCTCCTCGGCGAAACTCTGAGCCAAGATTGTCAGATCGTTGCTCAGCTTCAAAGATTTGACGCCGTGCTTTGACCGATGACGGTTGACCTGGTTGAGCAGCTCTTTGCCGAACTTTGATAGGTCTTTCTCCTGGAATGCAATGGGGAATCGGGGAGTTTGTTATGCAGCAGGTGTGCATCCCTGTGGTATAGATGTGAGCATCCCCAGTGTAACACAGGTGTGATTGTCGCTATTACACACATTTCCAGAGGAGAATTTTACCAGTAAAATTAAATTTAATAATTACCTTGGAATTATGCTTTTTCTTCCTAAACATTTGACTGCCTATTAATATTTACGAGCGTAAGTGATAAACTTTCTATCTTCGACAGTAAATCAGCTCTTGCTGAGTATCTTAACCTTATTAGCTCGTTATCAAAAGCTTAAGCAACACTACATATCAACTGATTTATCTATCGAAGTGCTCAAACCCGGACATTTAGTGAATTGCGTCGATTCGAACTGCTTCCTGTCAGTACGCCTACAGTCAATAGGCCTATAGCTAGGGTCAAAAAGCGAAAAGGAAGCATTCCAACAATCCCAGAAGATATTTAATCATCTGCGCAATAAATAGCACCAAACCAGTTGGGACTGCACAGTAATAAATTAAATCGCAATTCTAATTGAAGTTGACGTCCTCCACAATCAAACTTATGTATGAATTTTACCCTAAAATAAAAAACTTTGTCGTATTTATTACTCAGCACTCAGATTGCGCCAATGTATTTCGATTATTGTATAAAAGAGAGCGCAGGCCCCTTAGAATAAAATGGGGTGGGTGTGCCACGACTATGGAGAGAGTTGTGAGTGTGGGGTGGCTGGCGTCGCGTGGAGGGGTAGAGAAAGCTTTAAAATCGATAAGAACGGGTAGGACCGGACGCCTACATGTACATATAGAATCGCTAGTAAAACTGTGGTTGGTGTGTCGCGACTATTGAGAGAGTTTGAGTGTGGTGGGGGTAGAGAAAAGCTTTAAAAATCGATAAGAACGTGTGAACGCCTAGAACCGCTCGTAAAATCGTGGTTGGTGTGTCGCGACTAATGAAGAGAGCTGTGAGTGTGGTGGGTGGCTGGAAAAGGTTTCAAAATATCGATAAAATGCCTTGTCTAAAATGAGGTGGGTGTGCCACGGCAGTTGAAGAAGAAAGTTGTGGATGTGGGGTGGTGCGGTCTGTCGGGCTAGGAAAAGTTTCAGCAGCCAATTAAAATTGAAAGTAAAATGGTCGGGTATGTCACTCATGACTGTAGAGAAAGTTGTGATTGTGGGATAGCAGGCTCTTTGGTTTAGAAAGACAGGCTTCAATGGTATATTCCTGCTTAAGTCGAAGCCACCAATTTTTGAAGAGAACTTGCCTTGATTGGCACAGGAGCTCCCTGTCTGATCTCGGGCTCGCCACCTTCAGCCTTGTCTTCATCAGCCGGCTTCTGCCTTTCCCGACGACGTTCGGTGACCATCTCCCTGGTCTGGAATATTGTTAGGAACAGAAAAACCACGTTTGTGGCTTTGTGGCATGCGGCTACTTGGTTTGCGGCTACAAAAATTCATAGCTTTATTTTAACTGCTAATGCTATGCATTAAAATGTTGTTGCAAGCTTAAGCCTCAGAAATCTGGTGCTGGAGCATGAAAATTGGTCTTGTCCTTTGATTCAAACCGAATCTTCTGCGAATAATAAATTCACTCGTTGCTATGCAGTTGCTACGCCGTTTCCATGGCCTCAAAACAACACTATCCTCAATCTCACATTTCCCTTATCGTCTTCAAGTTGTGTTCGCTCCCGTTCCACCGTCACCGGCTTGCCACCAATGACTTCCTCATCGCGCAGGACTTCCCTGACGGCAATTCGAAACCCGGCCATGTCGTCGGTGAGGTCGGGCAGCACCCGGCTAGAGTACTGGTTCCGGTAGTTGCCAGGAGGAGAGTAGTGCGCCACAACTACCACCTTGCCGTAGGCGTGGGCCTTGCCGAAGCCCACCTTGCGGCTGTCGAGCCACACCATCTGGGTGAAGTTGCCCGCCTTGCCTGTGCCGTCTTTGAAGTTGTAGTTTGCCTTCTCGCCGTACCATGAGTTGATCACGTCCTCGGCTGCCCAGTGAAGTAGGAAAGAAGTTCTTTGAAATTAGATAGATTCAAATCTTCGATTTTCTATATACTCCTTAAAAACTCTTCAATATTGATCCTTAATCCTAAGCAATAATCTCTGAGAGGGAAATTAGACATCCAATATCTAGAGTTCGAAATTGAGAATAGACATCAAAAATAGACATTGAAACTAGACATCGAGAAAAAGACACAGAGAAATTTGCAAGCAGGAAATCTGCTAGCCGAAGTTTGCTAGCGAGAAATTTGCTAGCCGAAATCTGCTAGCCGGAATCTGCTAGCCGAAGTTTGCTAGCCGAAATCTGCTAGCCGGAATCTGCTAGCCGAAGTTTGCCAGCCGAAATCTGCTAGCCGAAATCTGCCAGACGAAATCTGCTAGCCGAAGTTTGCTAGCCGAAGTTTGCTAGCCGAAATCCGCTAGCCGAAATCTGCTAGCCGAAATCTGCTAGCCGAAGTTTGCTAGCCGAAGTTTGCTAGCCGAAATCCGCTAGCCGAAATCTGCTAGCCGAAATCTGCTAGCCGAAGTTTGCTAGCAGGAATTTTGCTAGCGAGGATTTTGCTAGCCGAAATCTGCTAGCAGGAATGGTATTGCATGGTTTTGGCTAAAAATGGTCAAGAGAAGTGGTTAAAAATCCCAAATCTTTTATAACTAAAAACCATATCTGATAAATAATTGCTGTAAAAAGCCAAAATGTCTACATTTTATGATTGCATTTTTGGGCACACTTAAAATTTTATTTTAGCCCGCGATCGGCCTCTTACTTAAAAAAAGAAAATCGGTAATTTATCTTGACCAAAGTAGCCACATTTTAAAAGGTGTTAAGAAGAATAGAATTAACAAGCACATTTTGTATATAAATTACATTCAGATTCTTGCCATACGAGTGCTAGCTACAAAGAAATTTCTGATGTAGTAATTTTTAATTGCATTATATTACGATACAACAATGCAGGCTGCAATTATTATTATATATTGCAATTTGCAGATCACTGCTAATAAGCACGACAAAGAGAGTCATTAGAGCGAAAAAGGCAAATTTATTTGTCCTGCATGATAAGTCCTGCAAAGTTTCTTGCGAAATTGGACAAGAAAAAATGTCTCTAGCAAATTGCAACTTCGTAAATTGCTGTTCGCAGGTTTTGGTTAGATTATCGCTAGCAGATTTCGGCTAGCAAAATCCTCGCTAGCAAAATTCCTGCTAGCAAACTTCGGCTAGCACATTTCGGCTAGCAAACTTCGGCTAGCACATTTCGGCTAGCAAACTTCGGCTAGCAAACTTCGGCTAGCACATTTCGGCTAGCACATTTCGGCTAGCACATTTCGGCTAGCAAACTTCGGCTAGCACATTTCGGCTAGCACATTTCGGCTAGCACATTTCGGCTAGCAAACTTCGGCTAGCACATTTCGGCTAGCACATTTCGGCTAGCACATTTCGGCTAGCAAACTTCGGCTAGCACATTTCGGCTAGCACATTTCGGCTAGCACATTTCGGCTAGCAAACTTCGGCTAGCACATTTCGGCTAGCACATTTCGGCTAGCACATTTCGGCTAGCAAACTTCGGCTAGCACATTTCGGCTAGCACATTTCGGCTAGCACATTTCGGCTAGCAAACTTCGGCTAGCACATTTCGGCTAGCACATTTCGGCTAGCACATTTCGGCTAGCAAACTTCGGCTAGCACATTTCGGCTAGCACATTTCGGCTAGCACATTTCGGCTAGCAAACTTCGGCTAGCACATTTCGGCTAGCAAACTTCGGCTAGCAAACTTCGGCTAGCAGATTTCCTGCTAGCAGATCTCGTACTCCCAGAATAGACATTGAGAATAGACACTGAGAATAGACACTGAGAATAGACACTGAGAATAGACACTGAGAATAGACACTGAGAATAGACATTGAGAATAGACGTTGAGAATAAACATTGAGATTAGACATTGAGAATAGACATTAAGAATAGCAAGAGTAACTACATTTTTGCTGATTAAATAGGCAACTTTATGCTGACCTTACAATGGCGCGAAATGTTGTTGGCAACAAAATAGTGAGGCCATATTTTAGACTGCATCTGCCCCCCCCCCCTACAATTCGCATGCCACAGACACACCAAGCCAGATAGCTAGCTAGATATCTAGCCTATAAAAAACCAAGGTTAAATCCACCGCAGCGTAAACATAACTGACTCAGAGCTGTTTTATTATTGCCTCGGAGATAACACACCCTCCTTATTCAAGTCGATAACATGCAGGGAGCGGCCACCTCGTTGTTTGGCCTGGAGTTGGTTTCGACAAAACACAAAACTTTCTTTAACTAACTGCTCTGCTTTGGACAAATATTTCACCTGAAGAGTTCGTCAAAGATTAGATTAGGCAACTCAGAATGCATGCACTTGGTAAATAGGACAGCTTTTGTATTTGGTCTTTTTAAGCAAGGAATGACCTTTTTTGCTGGGCAATTCTCAGCTTGAATATGAGACTACATGCATATCTGACTGACTGTTCATCTGCCTGTATGAAATTGTAACTAGTTGTCCAAGGAAACTGGCCTATGTTTACAAGCCTAGGTCTGTCTGTCTGTCTGTCTGTCTGTCTGTCTGTCTGTCTGTCTGTCTGTCTGTCTGTCTTAGTGTTTGTCTGTCTGTCTTAGTGTCTGTCCGTCTGTCTGTAAATTGCAAGTTTTGCAATTAGTTAATTAGTTATGCTGCAAGTCTAAACTCGAATTGATGCAGCCAAATCTAGTATTAAGTTCAAATTTTATGACCCAATTAACTTTTTGTTTGCTTAGCAGAGAAGGGAGAGCAGTGGATGCATCGCTGCGCAGTTTCGACGGCAACAAAATTGCGAATGAGGGTCGTCAAATGTAAACCAACCAAACTCAATCTGCCATTATGCGAGCATGCCGTCAGTATATGCCTAAATATTTCTATATCAAGAAAGCTGTAAATTACTTTGAACAGTTTCTTATCTGCAATTCAGTTAAAATTGCATCGTATTTGCTTGGATCATTTATGAGTTCATTAGGGAATAACGAATGAGGGAGAAGACAGCAAAGGGTAGGTATTGAAGTAGAAGTGGGAGAGTAGAGAGAAAAGTAGAGAGTACATGTAGCGAAGAGAGAGTAGAGACTAGAGTGTAGAGAATAAAGAGTAGGGAGTAGAGAGTCAAGAGTAGGGCGTAGAGAGTAGAAAGTAGAGAGTAGAGAGTAGAGAGTAGAATGTAGAGAGTAGAATGTAGAGTGTAGATAGTAGAGAGTAGAGTGTAGAGGGTAGACAGTAGTGGTGAGTAGAGAGAAAAGAGTAGACAGTAGAGTGTAGAGAGTAGAGAGTAGGGAGCAGAGAGAAGAGAGTAGAGAATAGAAAGTAGAGAGTAGGGAGTAGAGAGTAGAAGGTAAAGAGTGGTAAGTAGAGAGTAGAGAATAGAGTGTACACACTAGACACAAAATCAGATGGGAGCCTGCTCATGTGCTCGAAGGTAGTTAGTCAGCGACTCAAAATCACCGAGTCAGTCCTGCGCAACGACTATGACGCACTGTGCTCAGAACTACAACAAACAGCTAACCTGAAATGTCCACCTTCTCCAACTGGCTGGTCCTGCAGCTGATGCTCTCGCCGTACTCGCCGCGCTGTGCTTCAGCGCTGTTCTCCAATCCGGCCTTGCCAACCAGCGCCTCCGCCCAGAGCTGCGCAGATTTGTCGCGCTTATTGGACGATTTCAATGGCTGCGCGCCGTGCAAGGCGCGCTTCTCGTTGACGAGTTTCAGAGCCGACTGGCGGAACACTTTCAAATCGTTGGATTTGAACATATTCGAATCTGTTTTGTTATAATTAGTGTGTGAGAGACATTCAAATGTATACAGCAGTGAGTTTCTTGATAAGAAAACAGTGTTTATATACTGACATACTATCTGTTATTCCAACCGGTTTCCTATTCGTCACTACTAAGCTATTGCTTTGGTTCGCCCTTCTGCTTATCAACTATGAATAAGGGAAGCTTAATTTTGCAATCCTATTGCACTACTTTTAGTAAATTAAATAGATAATTACATTGAAAATTGGATTTTTGTTCAGTTGAACCTGTTAATCACGAGCTCTCTGCATGCAGTCATCAGATCCCCAAGGACAACTTAAGTAGAAGGACGCAACACTCGAAATCTTTGGTAAATGTTTTGAAGGCAACTTTTAAACGTTTTTTCAAATAACAGACCAAGTTAAAATGAAAAATCGATTAATGCGCCGTTAGAGCAGCATGTGAGGCACAAAATAGTGTGATTAGGACTTTCTCTGACACTGTTAAGTGACCCAATCACTGTTTTAGTGTTGAAAATCGTGAAAGTTCCTATCTCCGTAGTGTATTTTTCCGATGAAACCTGCCTTTAACACTATTTCTGAAGGAATAGCTTTATGAATATCGATAGAACAATAAGAAAGGCACAACATATCAAGAGATAAACACTGGATCTGCCTCCTATCAAAAGCAATAAAAATTTTTGTGCTGAAAAATTAAAACCTCCTATCTCTGTAGTGTATTTTTCGGCGAAAAGTTGCCTTCAAAACATTTACCAAAGATTTCGAGTGTTGCGTCCTATATATGTTACTTGAGCAGTCCTTGCAGATCCCATGCCTGATGATGTGGAATATTGAATATTCATTAGAGATTAAGTATTCGGGTAAGAGGTTGAGTAGAGAGTTGAGAATAGAGAGTAGAGAGTAGAGAGAGCTGAGAGTAGAGAGAGTAGAGAGTAGATAGTAGAGAATGGAGAGTAGAGAGAGTAGAGAGTAGAGAGTAGAGACTAGAGAGTAGAGAGAGTAGAGAGTAAAGAGTAGAGAGATAGAGTAGAGTTGAAAAATAGAAGTTATTAGCCATAAAGACCATAAGATTTAAGGTATTAGTAAAAAATCAAATTTAAAGAATTCTGCCCGACCTTTCGGCCATAGACAGGTCAAGGCAGCGCCGCTTTCTATCTGCGCATAAAATGATTCATAATAACGCATCGTTAATTGCAATATAAAAATGGCAGAATCTGGTCATTCTCAAAACGATCTTCACCTATTCAATACCACAGTGCACTGCGTGAATGGCAGTCCAGTTAACTGGCTGCCAGTGCCAAGGGAAGGTCAGCTGGTCTCAGCACCTCCGGAGCAATCGGTGATTAAAAATTCATATCCTCTGCTGCCGCAGCAGCAACAGCAGCAGCCAGCTTCCTTGCTGCAACATCTAGTTAACGCTTCCAAGTTTTATGTTGCTCAGGTACGTAATTAACTAATAATATACGTTGGTTATCATTGGCACCAAACATAAAGATATTCAGGATTAGCGCCAAGATGACCAACACTTCCGTATCACCTTGACCCATCTGACCCACACTCCAGTATCACCTTGACCCATCTGACCCACACCCCAGTATCACCTTGACCCATCTGACCCACACTCCAGTATCACCTTGACCCATCTGACCCACACCCCAGTATCACCTTGACCCATCTGACCCACATCCCAGTATCACCTTGACCCATCTGACCCACACTTCAGTATGATCTTGACCCATCTGATCCACACCCCAGTATCACCTTGACCCATCTGACCCACACTTCAGTATGATCTTGACCCATCTGATCCACACCCCAGTATCACCTTGACCCATCTGACCCACACTTCAGTATGATCTTGACCCATCTGATCCACACCCCAGTATCACCTTGACCCATCTGACCCACACTTCAGTATGATCTTGACCCATCTGACCCACACCCCAGTATCACCTTGACCCATCTGACCCACACTTCAGTATGATCTTGACCCATCTGACCCACACCCCAGTATCAACTCTTGCTCCTCTAGACCCCCTGGCCAACCTAATGCCCTCGACCTGTTTGCTCATTTGACCCCCAACTTGACCCCCTTGGCTTGACCCTGTGCCTCTGCCGCAACCCAGGTGGACTCTTGGGGCCCATCGACCTGCTTCTGGCGACTGCAACGAGACTACTGCATCAAGACGTCCAACAGGGAGGCCACTCTCTATCACTTGACCTCGGCTGACCCAAGTTCGAAAGCTTCGAACTGGCTTACTGGCTACTGTCAACTGCCTGACGGCCAGCTGAGGCGAGCATTCCAGCTCCGGCGGGTGTACACCTGCCCCATGTTCGCGGCGGACCTGCTGCCTCTGCCCGTGTGCACCGCGTGCGCCGAGATTCTGTGCAGCGACTACTCGCCGTCAACGGGGTTGGCGGCGGACGTTACGAAATCTTTAGGGCTGGTCCGGTCGGCCTGGGGTCCCGTCAAAGGCTTCTGGCTGAGCCGCCATGGCAGCAACAGGCGCTACCAGGTGGGGTCCGGCTGCTGCTGGGGTGCTGGCGTCTGCCGTGCTGCGCTCCGTCTCTGCATCTCCCTCTGTGCATCTCCCTCTCTGCATCTCCCTCTCTGCATCTCCCTCTCTGCATCTCCCTCTCTGCATCTCCCTCTCTGCATCTCCCTCTCTGCATCTCCCTCTCTGCATCTCCCTCTCTGCATCTCCCTCTCTGCATCTCCCTCTCTGCATCTCCCTCTCTGCATCTCCCTCTCTGCATCTCCCTCTCTGCATCTCCCTCTCTGCATCTCCCTCTCTGCATCTCCCTCTGTGCATCTCCCTCTGTGCATCTCCCTCTCTGCATCTCCCTCTCTGCATCTCCCTCTCTGCATCTCCCTCTCTGCATCTCCCTCTGTGCATCTCCCTCTCTGCATCTCCCTCTCTGCATCTCCCTCTCTGCATCTCCCTCTGTGCATCTCCCTCTCTGCATCTCCCTCTCTGCATCTCCCTCTCTGCATCTCCCTCTCTGCATCTCCCTCTCTGCATCTCCCTCTCTGCGTCTCCCCTCCCCATCTCCCTCTTTCCACCCCCTCCCCATCTCCCTTCACGTCCCTCTCTTCATCTCCCTCTCCCATGTCACACTCCCCATCTCCTTCTCCATTTCTCTCTCCCGATCTCCCTCTCCCCATGTCACACTCCCCATCTCCTTCTCCATTTCTCTCTCCCGATCTCCCTCTCCTCATGTCCCTCTCTGCATCTCCCTCTCTGCGTCTCCCCTCCCAGTCTCCCTCTTCCCACCCCCACTCCATCTCTCTCCCCATCTCCCTCTCCCCATCTCCCTCTCCCCACCTCCCTCAAGCATCCCCATGCCTGCAGCTCCCAGCCCGCCCCACTCCGCAGATCAGCACGGAGCGGCTGATGAACTTCTGCTGGAACGGCGACACCTCAACGGAAGTCGAACCGCTGGAGGTGGCGCACCGCGGCTCCGTGCACTGCGTGGCTGCTGTGCGTTGGCACCGACACCTGCGCACCGTCTACTGCGACAACAGCGGCATGGATGTCAGCTTTACTGAGGCGGCCGCCGAGCTGGCAGCCGAGGATCGACTACTGTTGCTATGCGGGCTTATCT
The DNA here is from genome assembly GCA_002269645.1 of Macrostomum lignano. NCBI lineage: Eukaryota > Metazoa > Platyhelminthes > Macrostomidae > Macrostomum > Macrostomum lignano. The sequence goes on along the minus strand of NIVC01002030.1, from coordinate 332,161 downwards.
ACGCTTGGGAGCAGATTGGCTGAGAGCGGCAAGCCCGGAGTTGAGCTACTGAGCAATTTGCAGACCGAGAGTAGTGAATAAATTGACTGACTGTTGCATCGGTTTGATTATTGATTGATTAACTGATTGATTGATTGAATAATTGATTGAATAATTGATTGATTAATTGATTGGTTGATTGGTTGATTGGTTGATTGACTGATTGATTGATTGACTGACTGATTGATTGATTGATTGATTTATTGTTGATTGATTGATTGATTGATTGATTGATTGACTGACTGATTGATTGATTGATTTATTTATTGTTGATTGATTGATTGATTGACTGATTGATTGATTGATTGACTGACTGACTGATTGATTGATTGATTGATTGAATATTTGATTGATTGATTGATTGATTGATCGATTGATTGATTGATTGATTGATTGATTGATTGATTGATTGATTGTTGATTGGTTGAATAATTGATTGATTGATTGATGGATTGATTGATTGGTTAATTGGTTGATTGATTGATTGACTGGTTGAATAGTTGATTGATTAATTGATTGATTCACTGACTGATTTATTTATTTATTTATTTATTGGTTCATTGATTGATTGATTTATTTATTTATTGGTTGGTTGATTGATTGATTGATTGATAATAAAATTAAATTGGTGCATAGCTTGTTTAATTAATTGATTGGTTTAAATATTTTCACTTTCAATTAGTCACGTGATTTATTGCCATCCTGCTCAGTCTAAATCTTTTACTGAGTCCATCAAAACAGATCTTCAACAACCAGGCAGTCTCAAATTTAGACAATGCTTATTTTTTTAAAGCTCGAAATAACAAGCAAGTTTTCAAATGTATATTTTTTGAAAATAAATCAACATCGGAATTGTGAAAATTTTCGACTCTCTGACATACTGACGACGGAGCTTTAAACAAGGTGTCAAAGTACTTTGTGCACTTTTACAGAAACAGCCGTTCAGCTGTGGGAAACTATGGTAATAAACCGCAATATAAGCTTGCAATCCCCTTTATGTCAATCAATCTTAGCAGGTATGCAGAGAAGAAATAATTAATTGAATTATAACAAACTGTACTGATGCAGAAGTTGTTTGTTAAAATGGACTTTTCTTGCTAAGAAGAAATACCAACTGGCTCTGGGATACTTTGATATTTTTACATAAACTTATTCATTTCATAGCATGTTGGACACTACATGTGCATGACAGTAGATTACAGTAAATAACAGTAGATTACAGTAAATAACAGTAGATTACAGTAAATAACAGTAGATTACAGTAAATAACAGTAGATTACAGTAAATAACAGTAGATTACAGTAAATAACAGTAGATTACAGTAAATAACAGTAGATTACAGTAAATAACAGTAGATTACAGTAAATAACAGTTGATTACAGTAAATAACAGTAGATTACAGTAAATAACAGTAGATTACAGTAAATAACAGCAGATTACAGTAAATAACAGTAGATTACAGTAAATAACAGCAGATTACAGTAAATAACAGTTGATTACAGTAAATAACAGTAGATTACAGTAAATAACAGCAGATTACAGTAAATAACAGTTGATTACAGTAAATAACAGTAGATTACAGTAAATAACAGCAGATTACAGCAAATAACAGTTGATTACAGTAAATAACAGTTGATTACAGTAAATAACAGTAGATTACAGTAAATAACAGTACGAGCGTAGATTACAGTAGAAAACTGTGAATTACAAGTAGATTACAGTAAACTGCAGTAGATTACAGAGGATTACAGTAGATTTACAGCTGATTTACAGTAGATGACAGCAAAGTACAATAGGTTGCAGTGGGTTACAGCCAGTCTGTTATGAAAATACCTCAGCTGATAAATGTTTTGAAGGTTTAAATTTTTAAGCAGAAAATATAGATATGATTAAAGCAAGTTGAGAGCACTCAAACATGAGCACTACGCAAGAATCGGGGCTTATAAATAATTAATGAGCTGCTGGACTCAGAGAGGCAATCAATAACAGTGAAACAATTCTTGTTAATTGCTGTGATGAAGTGCTTTAGCCCAGTATGAGCGCATGATATACATAGCTTATATAACATTAATTGTTCACATGATAACTAAATATATATTTAATTTTACAACTATCAATTACGCAAAAGTTTGTTGGCTACCAGGCAAGAGTATTGGCGCCATTAGAACAGGGGGCAATAATAATAGGTGCTATAATTCCCTTCCCTATCTAACAGGTAGAAATAACAGGTGCTATGATTCCCTATCTAACAGGTAGAAATAACAGGTGCTATAATTCCCTATCTAACAGGTAGAAATAACAGGTGCTATAATTCCCTATCTAACAGGTAGAAATAACAGGTGCTATAATTCCCTATCTAACAGGTAGCAATAACAGGTGCTATGATTCCCTATCTAACAGGTAGCAATAACAGGTGCTATGATTCCCTATCTAACAGGTAGCAATAACAGGTGCTATTCCAATGATCAATTTGATTCCAGTGCCGGCAGTTCGAAACCGGCAGTTCGAAATTCGCCTGCTCAGATGCTCACATTGGTGCCTCGCCTCTGCTGCGGCTGCAGCAGCAGCGACCGGCGCTCGTGAAGCTCAATTTCGGACGCGCAAGCGACAATTTGACCGGCGCCACACTGCGCCGAGCTCCCTGACGCGGCGGTTGGCGAGCGCGCGTGGCGCAGCAACTGGCGCTGCTTGCCGGCGCTGAAGGCTTGCGCGCTCATTCGGCGCGAGGTCCGGCGCCTGGAGCAGGTCTCAGCCAGTCTGGCGCGGGTTTTCCGATTCAAACAAAAACAAGCAGATAGCAGGCAGCCGTGCAGATCCACGATCACTTCCGCTACGAATGAGGTCACGGGTTCGCGTCCGCGGCCGAGAATTTTCGCTATGCAAAAATAGGGCAGCCAGGTGACGCCTAGGATGACTGACACCTGCGGGAGAGGAATTCGAAAAATGTTTCGAGAGCTCGAATAGTCAAGATTCGGGGCTACTTGGATAATAAATTTTCAGAATCTTTGAGGATTTCTGAGATCCAGAGTTTCGGCGAGTTGAGATTATCTGGAAGTGAAAGTGAGAGTGTTCACGTCTGACGATTAAGAAAGTCAGGGGCCGCCTGTGCACCCTGTGTGAGCGTGTGCATGAGTTCGCGCCTGTGTACAGTACTTGAGTGCTCGTCTGTGCTCAGCGGCTTGGGCAGGACTGCCTCACCTTAAGCGTGACAATGGCCAGCCTCGACTGGCTCGCCGCCGCCCGCCTCCCGATGGATCTGGCGGCCTGCCGACTCCTCAGCAGCAGCATGGCGCACAGGGCCCCCAGCACGGCCAGGTTGATGAGCAGACTCAGGCCCAGGGGCACCACCGACAGCCCGACCATCAGCCACTGCTTGGCGGACGCGGCGTCGCATCGTCGATTGTTCAACAGTCCGAAACGAAAGTGCAGCGCGGCCAGGGCGGCCGTCAGCAGTGCGGGCATCAGCCAGACGAAGGCGGACAGCCTGGCGTAGCCCCAGCGAGTCTCCCTGCTGGGCCGCACCGTCCGGGAGCCGATGGAGATCAGCAAGTCAATGCCGAACACGGCCGCCCAGGCGAAGGTGCCAGTCAGGGCTAGGAAGCTGGCTAGAAGGGAGGTCAGGCACACGGGCTGGGGGAGGGCCACTGACCTGCCAGCCAGGTGCAGCAGCTCCACAACCAGCAGGCAGGAGGCGTGCCAGCACAGGATGAAGCCAGCTCGGTTGCGCAGCTGAGCAACGCTGCGGTAGACGGTCAGAAAGGCGACGAGGCTGACCAAGGAGCAGGCCAAAACCAGGTACAGGATGGCGCTCTGGACTGGTCGGTGCAGGTAGCTGCGGCCGCTCCCGTTCACCTGCGAGATGGGCGGCAGTGTCTGGGGATTGAGGATCGTCCTTTTGACGTCTGTGGTGTCTTGTGAGTTTCTTGTGGTGCCTGGGATGTCTTTTGAGAGCTTTGGCTTTTGTGGAATGTATAAAGGTGGTTATTGGTGTCTGGGGTGTCTTTTGTGGAATCTAAGGTGTCTTTTGTGGAACCTAAGGTGTCTTTTGTGGAACCTAAGGTGTCTTTTGTGAAATCTAAGGTGTCTTTTGTGAAATCTAAGGTGTCTTTTGGTCGTCTGGGGTGTCTTTTGTGTAATCTAAGGTGTCTTTTGTGGAACCTAAGGTGTCTTTTGTGGAATCTAAGGTAAGGTGTCTTTTGGTCGTCTGGGGTGTCTTTTGTGAAATCTAAGGTGTCTTTTGTGAAATCTAAGGTGTCTTTTGGGTGTCTGGGGCGTATTTTTGAAGTTCTGAGGGGTTCCGTAATTAAAACGATCTAGGGTGTCTTTTTTGGAATCTAAGGTGTCTTTTGGAAATCTGAGAGGTGTCCTTTGAGGATCTGGGATGCCTCTTGTGAAATTTGCGAGTATCTTTTGACAGACTATGGGTGTCTTTTCTGAGATCTGGGATGTCTTTTTATAGAGGCCTGCTAGTGGTAAATTTTAGCTAGGAGTTGTTTTATAAAACAGAGGATCATTTAAAACTGCACGGACATTATGCCCTTTCGCCTTTATCGAAAAATGAAATTATAGACTGAAATTGTTTATTCTACCAGCATCTGGTGGCTTCCATACTAGACCAGAAAAAAATTGAATATTCTCATTTAGAGCATCAGTCTCCCATCATCTGATTAGCTCTAACTATCGTACCAGTTCCTTGTGTATGGAGATCCAATCCAGATTTTTTAATCCAATCAGTTCTAACTAATAATTGGATTTCAAGAAATATTGAAATAAACATAAAAAGTAGGTAGATAAATAGATAGATAGATAGATAGATAGATAGATAGATAGATAGATAGATAGATACATAGATAGATAGATAGATAGATAGATAGATAGATAGATAGATAGATAGATAGATAGATAGATAGATAGATAGATAGATAGATAGATAGATAGATAGATAGATAGATAGATAGATAGATAGATAGATAGATAGATAGATAGATAGATAGATAGATAGATAGATAGATAGATAGATAGATAGATAGATAGATAGATAGATAGATAGATAGATAGATAGATAGATAGATAGATAGATAGATAGATAGATAGATAGATAGATAGATAGATAGATAGATAGATAGATAGATAGATAGATAGATAGATAGATAGATAGATAGATAGATAGATAGATAGATAGATAGATAGATAGATAGATAGATAGATAGATAGATAGATAGATAGATAGATAGATAGATAGATAGATAGATAGATAGATAGATAGATAGATAGATAGATAGATAGATAGATAGATAGATAGATAGATAGATAGATAGATAGGTAGATAGATAGATAGATAGATAGATAGATAGATAGATAGATAGATAGATAGATAGAGTTGCCAGAATGGGCAACAGCCAGTGCCATAATTAGATGCAGCAGTCTGCAGCCAGAGGTCACATATCCGCTACAGACTCCGTGCAGTTGTAAGCTGCAAATCGTGTCCAGTTAAAGAGGCCGCATCAATTACGGGCCGATTCTCCGGCGGAGGCTGTCCTTTACCCGACTTACTTTTAAAAGCCTCCCCTGCTCTTCCCTTACCAAACTAGCCGGTGCAGCTGATTCCTGGAAAATTCCATCCAAACTAGGAAAGTGTGGAAGTTTCCGTTCGAAAAACTGAAAACTTTCTGCTATAGCTTAACACAGCATATTTATGGTAATATGGGAAATGTAATGAAAATGAAAAACCATATATTTATTGAAAGTCTAGGCAATGCCGTTTCGTGGAAATAATATCGCTGGTGAAACAGTTATCGCTTCCTCGCTTCGGCGCACTTTCAGTCAGGCTCAGACTGGATTGAGTTGGACTCGGCCTGAGCTCATTCTCTCAGCTGAGCTCAGCTGAGCTCATTCTCTCGGTCACCCTCTCAGCCTCTCGAGTTATTTTTTCTACATGTGAGTTTTCCAAGCGACAATAGAAATTCCTTTTTGAATTCATCAAAAAAGAAGCTGGGGATCGGCGACGGTCGTGCTTTGTAGAGTGAGAAAAACTGACTGAAATGGTTGAGACATGTGAGGTCTGGCGGATGGGGTCGGATGTGGGAGAGACTGGTGTGGGAGAGAGAGGTGAGGGAGAGAGAGAGAGTTAAGGAGACAAGCGAGGGAGACAGGTGAAGGAAACAAGCGAGGGAGACACGTGAGGGAGACAGGTGAGGGAGACAGGTGAGGGAGACAGGTGAAGGAGATAGGTGAGGGAGACAGGTGAAGGAGACAGGTAAGAGAGACAGGTGAAGGAGACAGGTAAGAGAGACAGGTGAAGGAGACAGGTAAAGGAGACAGGTGAAGGAGATAGGTGAGGGAGACAGGTGAAGGAGACAGGTAAGAGAGACAGGTGAAGGAGACAGGTAAGAGAGACAGGTGAAGGAGACAGGTAAAGGAGACAGGTGAAGGAGACAGGTGAAGGAGACAGGTGAGGGAGACAGCTAAAGGAGACAGGTGAAGGAGACAGGTAAAGGAGACAGGTGAAGGATACAGGTGAGGGAGACAGGTGAGGGAGACAGGTGAGGGAGACAGGTGAGGGAGACAGGTGAGGGAGACAGGTGAGGGAGACAGGTGAGGGAGACAGGTGAGGGAGACAGGTGAGGGAGACAGGTGAGGGAGACAGGTGAGGGAGACAGGTGAGGGAGACAGGTGAGGGAGACAGGTGAGGGAGACAGGTGAGGGAGACAGGTGAAGGAGATAGGTGAGGGAGACAGGTGAAGGAGACAGGTAAGAGAGACAGGTGAAGGAGACAGGTAAAGGAGACAGGTGAAGGAGACAGGTAAAGGAGACAGGTAGAGGAGACAGGTAAAGGAGACAGGTGAAGGAGACAGGTAAAGGAGGCAGGTAGAGGAGACAGGTGAAGGAGACAGGTGAGGGAGACAGGTGAGGGAGACAGGTGAAGGAGATAGGTGAAGGAGACAGGTAAGGGAGACAGGTGAGGGAGACAGGTGAGGGAGACAGGTAAGGGAGACAGGTGAGGGAGACAGGTGAAGGAGATAGGTGAGGGAGACAGGTGAAGGAGACAGGTAAGAGAGACAGGTGAAGGAGACAGGTAAAGGAGACAGGTGAAGGAGACAGGTAAAGGAGACAGGTAGAGGAGACAGGTAAAGGAGACAGGTGAAGGAGACAGGTAAAGGAGACAGGTAGAGGAGACAGGTGAAGGAGACAGGTAGAGGAGACAGGTGAAGGAGACAGGTAAGGGAGACAGGTGAAGGAGACAGGTAAGGGAGACAGGTGAGGGAGACAGGTGAGGGAGACAGGTAAGGGAGACAGGTGAAGGAGACAGGTGAGGGAGACAGGTAAAGGAGACAGGTGAAGGAGACAGGTGAGGGAGACAGGTGAAGGAGACAGGTAAAGGAGACAGGTGAAGGAGACAGGTGAGGGAGACAGGGTGACAGGTGAATGCAATAGTTGAGAAATAAGAGAGGCGATAGTAGCAAATGCTGACAAGAAATTCATTCCGCCAATAAAAGACAAACTGCTATATAAGAGACGCAGCTCGAAGCAGAGAGACAGCTAAAAGCTGTCAGTGTGCACTGTGCTGCTCGGGTATGTCTGACAGGAGGTGTCTGACCCGTCTGCTTGGGTTAATTGACTACCAGCGCCCCCCGCTCCTAGAAAGGTCCTCTCAATTCTTTCTCAACCACTGGATCTGCGATTTCCGCTTGGGCCAAGCATGTATATAAAAGTTTGTGAATTCATTTTTCCTGGCTGGGTTAGAAAGAACTCCTTTCGAGAGCTTTAGAGGGACATTGAAGGTCGCGTTCTAAATTGAATTCTAGCGAACATTTTTGCTGGAAGACCCAACACTTCCTCGCTCTCCTCTGCTCGCACCTTTATGACAGCGCTAATTAGCTGTTTAGAAAAGTACAGCTGCACTCTGTCACTCCGACTCTGCGTGCTTACTCTGTCACTCTTATGCTGAAGTTAGTTTACAGTTTTCTGTTACACTCTGTTCTTTTATTCGGTTGTCGAGAATGTTCTCGCGATTTCTAGAACCTTCCTCCAAATCGGATTTTATTTTAAATACGGAAGGACTTAAAGAAACGAAGTAATTGACATTTGAATCAATCACCTTTTGCCATTTTTCAGTCAAAGACATAATGCCATCAGTGTGGACTTTCTCAGGTTTTGAGTCAGTTATCCAGGGCTTCTTCATCGGGTGAAAGATTTGCTCATCAATTCGTTGGTCAGAGCCAAGAACAGATAGTAGGTCGCTGGGCGCCAGATTGGGGGAATACGGAGGATGAGGCACCAATATAACTTTTGGCGAGTCAACTTGGCGCGCCAAGGTGACTCGCCACCTTGGCGCAGCCAATACTGCACAAGTGGGCATTATTGTGCAGGAATTGGACCGGGCCATGATTTGGTCGCTTCTGTTGGCAGTACAGGTCGGCCGTAATCGATGTGTTGGGTGGTAAATGTGGTCACACATTTACAGTCCCACCAAACGCACAGCATGACCTTGCGGGGGTGGAGTCCGGCCTTAGGCTGTGGCTCAGGTGTCGCGTCAGCATCCACCCACGACCAGCGACGCTTGAGGTTCACGCACATGTATAAGCACCATTTTTCATCGCCAGTAACAATCGACTTCAGCCAGCTGTGTGTGCACCGATCGTTTTGATGGTCAACCCCAAGGACGCGTGGTTTGTCGGGGATCAGTCTCAATGACTGTGCGCAGGGGCCTGGTCATCATCCACCTCAGAAGGGTCCTGGAGGGTCAGAAGAATCCACCTTATGTCTTGACCGGAGCAAATCTTTGAGGCTGAAATCTCCCTGGCGAAACCGAGCAAACCAATCTTGTGCAGTGGGTTCAGACACGGTACCAACACAATGAGAAGTAGTCTGTCAAGATCGCACACACCCACCCTCAATATATACCCACACAGTAAGCTTCTAGAATGTTGCAGAAAGTTATGGGATCGAATTTTCAATAAATCGAGATAACATCCTCGACAACCGAATATTAGTATGTAGATTTGGTACTCACTATCAGTCTGTTATTCTGCCACTCTGTCACTCTATCCCTCTGTCACTCTGTCCCTCTGTCACTCTGTCACTATGTCACTCTGTCACTATGTCACTCTGTCAACCTCTCAGTCTTTCACTCTATCACTCTGTCACTCTATCCCTCTGTCACTCTGTCGCTCTGTCACTCTGTCACTCTATCCCTCTGTCCCTCTGTCACTCTGTCACTATGTCACTCTGTCACTATGTCACTCTGTCAACCTCTCAGTCTTTCACTCTATCACTCTGTCACTCTATCCCTCTGTCACTCTGTCGCTCTGTCACTCTGTCACTCTGTCACTCTGTCACCCTCTCAGTCTGTCACTCTGTCACTCTATCCCTATGTCACTCCGTCACTCTATCCCTCTGTCACTCTATCCCTCTGTCACTCTGTCACTCTGTCACTCTGTCACTCTGTCACTCTGTCACTCTGTCACTCTATCCCTCTGTCACTCTGTCACTCTGTCACCCTCTCAGTCTGTCACTCTGTCACTCTATCCCTCTGTCACTCTATCCCTCTGTCACTCTATCCCTCTGTCACTCTATCCCTCTGTCACTCTATCCCTCTGTCACTCTATCCCTCTGTCACTCTGTCACTCTGTCACCCTCTCAGTCTGTCACTCTGTCACTCTGTCACTCTATCACTCTGTCACTCTATCCCTCTGTCACTCTGTCACTCTGTCACCCTCTCAGTCTGTCACTCTGTCACTCTGTCACTCTATCCCTCTGTCACTCTGTCACTCTGTCACCCTCTCAGTCTGTCACTCTGTCACTCTGTCACCCTCTCAGTCTGTCACTCTGTCACTCTGTCACTCTGTCACTCTGTCACTCTGTCACTCTGTCACTCTGTCGCTCTGTCACTCTGTCACTCTATCCCTATGTTACTCTGTCACTCTATCCCTCTGTCACTCTATCCCTCTGTCACTCTGTCACTCTGTCACCCTCTCAGTCTGTCACTCTGTCACTCTGTCACTCTATCCCTCTGTCACTCTATCCCTCTGTCACTCTATCCCTCTGTCACTCTATCCCTCTGTCACTCTATCCCTCTGTCACTCTGTCACTCTGTCACTCTGTCACCCTGTCACTCTGTCACCCTGTCACAGGCAGTCACTCCGTCACCAACTCACCCCCGCCGACAAATTCGCTGCAAACGCCGCAGCGGCGTCGGCGAACCCCGACGCGCCAGAATTTGGCGCCGCCGCCCAGAACGCCTGAGCTGCCGACGGGTGTCGAACTCCGGGGACCGACGCCACTGCGGCGCCGGCTGAACCGCTAGCTAGCAGATTCAAATCCGCGCCAATTTGAGAAGATAACGACTCGTCTGGTTCCATCTAACCGGTCTTAGTTGGAAGCTTCAGTAAAACTTTGTCGACACGGAGAATGGATTCTCGTAGTTAGTTACTCTTGCCAGTCAAAGCTTGGTCACTCCGGCAGAATCGGTCACTCTGGCAGAATTGGTCACTCTGACAGAATTGGTCACTCTGGCAGAATTGGTCACTCTGGCAGAATTGGTCACTCTGGCAGAATTGGTCACTCTGGCAGAATTGGTCACTCTGGCAGAATTGGTCACTCTGGCAGAATTGGTCACTCTGGCAGAATTGGTCACTCTGGCAGAATTGGTCACTCTGGCAGAATTGGTCACTCTGGCAGAATTGGTCACTCTGGCAGAATTGGTCACTGGCACAATCGGTCACTCTGGCAGAATCGGTCACTCCGGCAGAATTGGTCACTCTGGCAGAATTGGTCACTCTGGCAGAATTGGTCACTCTGGCAGAATTGGTCACTGGCACAATCGGTCACTCTGGCAGAATCGGTCACTCCGGCAGAATTGGTCACTCTGGCACAATTGGTCACTCCGGCAGAATCGGTCACTCTGGCAGAGTTGGTCACTCCGGCAGAATTGGACACACTTTAGTAGGCGTTATTTTTTAGTAATAGGATTCTAATCAATTCTTTTAATTCGTGTTGCCAAGGGTAGAAAATCAATTCCTTTTATATTTACTTTACTCTGGCTTCTATTCGTATCCAAGTGCTGTAGCCCTGTCTTCTACCCACCCCTGTCCCAGCCATTTGTAGTCTCTCTGGGCTAGCTAGAGCGAGAGTTCCTATTGGATCAGATGTGCGGGGAGCAGCTGATGGCATCGAGAACTTTTCGAAAGCTGAACTGATATTGGAAGACTCCTCTCTCTATGGCTTGGCTCTTTGTGAGAAATTTTCAGTTCCTATCGGTTTTGGAGATGCTCAAGATTGAGATTAAAATCTACCGACAGATTTATGGACTTCTAAAGCTAGAATCTGAATTGAAATCTGAAGTCGTAACGTTATGCAGAAGCTCGTTTATTACTGTGTTAAATTGTGAAAACTGCTCTTACAAGCAGCGCCCCAGAAAGCTTGACATCCCAGGCAATTAGCTGTAGAAACTTGCACTTTTATTTACTTGTGTTTACTTGTGAAAGCCGAAAATTGGCCCAAATTTAAAAATAGTTTGCAAAAAACTTTACAATAAAGTTTATTGTTTCACAACTTCTGTTTTCTATATGTGACCTTTATTCACTCTCTATAATCCTCTATCCCCTCCTCTATACCCTCCTCTATACCCTCCTCTATCCCCTTCTGTATCCCCTCCTCTATATCAACCCTCTATCCCCTCCTCTATCCCCTCCTCTATCCTCCCCTCTATACCCTCCTCTATACCCTTCTCTATACCCTCCTTTAAACCCTCCTCTATACCCTCCGCTATACCCTCCTCTATACGCTTTATCTCCAATCTCTTTGCTCTTCCCTCTCTCTTATATTTGCCCTCTCTTTTTGATGAAAAGTTAACAAACAGCTCATTCCAGCAAGAGACTGATCAAGGTTAAAGCAAAAATAAATCACCTTCATCGGATGCCCCCGTCAAGTTTATTGAAAATTTGGACAGGCAAAAAGTAATTTTTCCTCGCCATGTGTCTTTTCACGAGATAAGGCTCGCGAAGGAAGGAAGGGTCTTCTAGAAGATCCTGGAGCTGGCAAGGAAATTCAAATCTTAGATTGTTGGCAAGAGACACGGCTTGATGTATGCGCTGCTGTTGCTAGGGGGCCGGGCGGCTCTGGAACTCAGAAAAATAAAAGGAAGCAGTCGGATTAGACTGGGATAAACTGGATTGAGCTGACAGACTCGCTGAAGGTTAATTAGACTGCGCCTGAGAGCTCTCGATCTCCATCTGATTCGGGAGTTTTCTAGGATTAAATGCTTCATCTACTCCAGCATCTCTGCTCTGAGCTGATGCTTTCAACTTAATTGTACGGCTCTGTTTAAATTTGGTGTGTTTACCAAGGAGTTTGTCTGTCTGTCTGTCTGTCTGTCTGTCTGTCTGTCTGTCTGTCTGTCTGTCTGTCTGTCTGTCTGTCTGTCTGTCTGTCTGTCTGTCTGTCTGTCTGTCTGTCTGTCTGTCTATGTGTCTGTCTGTCTGTCTGTCTGTCTGAGTATTTATTTCCAGGAATCGTTGGTGATGGATGCGCCCGCCAGTCTTCTCAGTCCACTGTGCACTCTCATGCAGCTGCTTCGCAACCGACTTAAGTAACCATGCCATTAACTGCTATGGCATGCCATTAACAAATATGCATATGACAGTTCAATGATTAATTGCTAAGAGCCGAAGCAATTTGCTGCCGGCATGTACTTATTATAAACAGCTCTGCAGCATCCACTTCCACTGAGTATCAATAAATCATAAATTGATATTGCAGCTTATACAAAGTCAAGAATGAAAAGTTAGGCTTATTTTCGAGCTAGCTGATTAGTTTGAGCTTGTGGTTATTGTAAACTTGGGCATTTCCTGGTCATGCACCCAGCGGTCTTATCAGTTTATTAGGTCAATGCCAAGGGATATAACCATAGCTTCCATACCTATCTGGCTACTCAAAATAAGTATGTTGATCTGAGGTATACATGAGATTTGGTTAGTTAGTTAGTTAGTTAGTTAGTTAGTTAGTTAGTTAGTTAGTTAGTTAGTTAGTTATTTAGTTATTTATTTAGTTAGTTAGTTAGTTAGTTAGTTAGTTAGTTAGTTAGTTAGTTAGTTAGTTAGTTAGTTAGTTAGTTAGTTAGTTAGTTAGTTAGTTAGTTAGTTAGTTATTTAGTTATTTAGTTAGTTAGTTAGTTAGTTAGTTAGTTAGTTAGTTATTTAGTTATTTAGTTAGTTAGTTAGTTAGTTAGTTAGTTAGTTATTTAGTTAGTTAGTTAGTTAGTTAGTTAGTTAGTTAGTTAGTTAGTTAGTTAGTTAGTTATTTAGTTAGTTAGTTAGTTAGTTAGTTAGTTAGTTAGTTAGTTAGTTAGTTAGTTAGTTAGTTAGTTAGTTAGTTAGTTAGTTAGTTAGTTAGTTAGTTAGTTAGTTAGTTAGTTAGTTAGTTAGTTAGTTAGTTAGTTAGTTAGTTAGTTAGTTAGTTAGTTAGTTAGTTAGTTAGTTAGTTAGTTAGTTAGTTAGTTAGTTAGTTAGTTAGTTAGTTAGTTAGTTAGTTAGTTAGTTAGTTAGTTAGTTAGTCAGTCAGTCAGTCAGTTAGTTAGTTAGTCAGTTAGTCAGTCAGTCAGTTAGTTAGTCAGTTAGTTAGTTAGTCAGTTAGTTAGTTAGTTAGTTAGTTAGTTAGTTAGTTAGTTAGTTAGTAAGTTAGCTAAAAGCAGGAATATTCATATGAATATGCATTCTAGCACATAGAGACCGCTGCATGCCCGACTGCAACCAATGTTTAGCTATAGAACTGTTATGCAGAACGGCATTTGAAATGCATAATTCATGACGTCCAGTTTTGAATGTCGAGGAATAAGAAGAGAGTTAATTATGATTCCAGTGTTATTCAGAACGACCGAATTCCAGTTGCTATGCGAGGCTCAGTGAAATTTAACAGTTTTTGTCATTATCTGAGTCCGCCATACTGGCGCAGAAAAAGTGCACATGAACGAAACGATGTGGATTTACATGGTCCTGCACAGCCGTTCTCTTTAGTTTTTTTACATGTATCAAGATGACAAATTGGAACTGCCGCCTAACGTCCCTCTTATGGCAACCCCCGCGGCGGCTCTAGATTTCCCCATTGGTGACCTTGGATTTCCCAATTGGCGTCCTTGGATTCCCCAATTGGTGCCTTGGATTCCCCAATTGGCGACCTTGGATTCCCCAATCGGCGACCTTGGATTCCCCAATCGGCGACCTTGGATTCCCCAATTAGCGCCCTTGGATTCCCCAATTGACGACCTTGGATTTCCCAATCGACGACCTTGGATTCCCCGATTGGCATCCTTGGATTTCCCAATTGACGACATTGGATTCCCCAACTGACGACCTCAGATTCCCCAATGGATATGGAAGTGATAAAATTAGTGACTACGATATGAAAAGAGATAAACAATTTTAACTAGTCAATACTGAGCCATGAGCGCTGAGCGAAGGTCAGAAATACATATACAATTTTGAAGTAAGAGTCGATATGGTTGAACGCGGTTGACAAAAACAAAAACCAGTCTAAAACTGATCGCCGGGGATCATGCAGTCTCTTAATAATCTGTTTTGTAAATTGCTTCAACGAAGCCCCCCATTTTCCTAACTGTCTTGTCACATGAATAAAAGCCGTTATTAAAATAATAGGGGCAGCTGGTTTAGCTATTAATTAAATTGGGAGGCTGGATCGGGTCGCAAAGGCAGGCGGTCAACATATCATATGGCCTTGAAATCTATTTTTAGCTTAATACCACAGCAATAATGTGCTGCTTGCGCTGCTACTCGTGTCAGGAGTCGTTTTCACCTGCACATTTGGTTGGGAATGTTGTTGTCATGATTAATTGTCAATGAATTATTATGTAAAAAATGCTGAAAGTACCAGGGGCTTTGGCACTAGGGGTTTTAGCACCAGGGGTTTTAGCACCAGGGGCGCCAGCACTAGGGGTTTTAGCACCAGGGGTTTTAGCACCAGGGGCGCCAGCACTAGGGGTTTTAGCACCAGGGGTTTTAGCACGAGGGGCTTTGGCACTAGGAGCTCTAGCACTAGGAGCTCTAGCACCAGGGGCGCCAGCACCAGGGGCGCCAGCACCAGGGGCGCCAGCACCAGGGGCGCCAGCACCAGGGGCGCCAGCACCAGGGGCGCCAGCACCAGGGGCGCCAGCACCAGGGGCGCCAGCACCAGGGGCGCCAGCACCAGGGGCGCCAGCACCAGGGGCGCCAGCACCAGGGGCGCCAGCACCAGGGGCGCCAAAGCTACTGCATGGGGCGCCAAAGCTACTGCATGGGGCGCCAAAGCTACTGCATGGGGCGCCAAAGCTACTGCATGGGGCGCCAAAGCTACTGCATGGGGCGCCAAAGCTACTGCATGGGGCGCCAAAGCTACTGCATGGGGCGCCAAAGCTACTGCATGGGGCGCCAGCACCAGGGGCGCCAAAGCTCCTGCATGGAGCGCCAAAGCTACTGCATGGGGCGCCAAAGCTACTGCATGGGGCGCCAAAGCTACTGCATGGGGCGCCAGCACCAGGGGCGCCAAAGCTCCTGCATGGAGCGTCAAAGCTACTGCATGGGGCGCCAAAGCTACTGCATGGGGCGCCAAAGCTACTGCATGGGGCGCCAAAGCTACGGCAAGGAGGCGCCAAAGCTCCTGCATGGGGCGCCAAAGCTACGGCAAGGAGGCGCCAAAGCTACTGCATGGGGCGCCAGCACCAGGGGCGCCAAAGCTACTGCATGGGGCGCCAAAGCTACTGCATGGGGCGCCAGCACCAGGGGCGCCAAAGCTACTGCATGGGGCGCCAAAGCTACTGCATTGGGCGCCAAAGCTACTGCATGGGGCGCCAAAGCTACGGCAAGGGGGCGCCAAAGCTACTGCATGGGGCGCCAAAGCTACTGCAGAAATCTGCAAGTAAATCGTTGACATATTTTAATTAATCGCCCTACTGACAGCATCGATTGACAATTCGAATTAAAATTTGCACTGAATAACTTCAATTTCGCGTTCAATTTTCAAGCGTGACGTTAAGTAAGTCTGTAATGCCATATGTAGGATATAATGCCATGCATGTGTATGTTAAAATAATACTTTGCTTTAGCTTTCAAGATTGAACTCTTTTCCAGACTTCAAGCACATAGTATTGTATGTTAATCCCTGATGCCTAAGCGGGGCGGATTTATGTACATACTTTATTATTGATTCAAGCTCCCAATATACTCCCCAACCAACACGCAGGGGTAGTGGCCTTGGCGCCACCTCCCAAAATTAGGTTGATAGAACATACTGCTGCACCCCCTAAAAAAACAAAGTTTGCGCCCTTTAAACTTGAATTTTCGCCCCCTACACGCATTTTTTGCGCTTCCTGGCTTAAAAATTGGCGCCCCTCATACTCATGTTGGCGCCCCAACTTGGATTCCCCCGAAATGAAATTCTAGATCCCCTCACACACACTGTGTCTATAGCCTAAAGCTTTAAATGCATTATGCACCATATACATACATGTAGGAAACGCAATTACTATTGAAGGCTCTTTTATAGCGGTATTAAATAATAAGAAGGTTTTTGGCACACCTTGAACCGAATAGAAACTTCAAATTTTCGAAAACTTCTCCACCATTATTGGCACATATCCAGGTCTTTTGCATGCTATTTTCTGCTAGGTAAAAACTTATATGTAAACAGTTCTTATTTTGTAATTCTGCATTTACTTTTCCTTACTTTTTGCTTGTTTAAAGCTTTTAATGGTACATGTATATTGCGTTCCAAAATCAAGGACGACTCAACAAGTAATAACTCGAGCACTCGAATAGTATCTACATGTAGAGGAAAATCCCTGCAAAAATAGTCGATAAGGAATTTTTTTCGGGCAAAGCAAAACAAATAGGTCGACAACTCTATCGTTTGCCCTTTCCATTTATCGTTTACATGCCAATATTTAAAGATTTCTTAATCGTGATTCTGTAAGACAGTATAACAAAAAACCGTCTGCAATTTCCTAATAATTAACAGATAGTGTATTAACTTTTTATAATTTATTTTTTTTTAACTACTGAGTAATCGTTAAAAAATAAAACTAATTTAGAAAGGAAGAAAATTGTTGATTACACATAGGTTTTAATCTGACGTGCATAATATTATTTAATGTGCACACGAGATACCTAAACGAAAGTAACGTCCTAATTTTATTTGTAAGCCTGACGAAAAGGCAGTGAATGATATGATTTCAAAACGGCACTGATAGAATGATTCGGAATGCAGAATTCGAAGAATACGTGTGAATTTAGGGCAGTTTTGAAGGAATTGGATCTGCTAAAGGGGTACGAATGCCCAGTAGCAAATGAATACAATAAAGGTCTTTTAACACAGGTATGTCAGTGTAGCTACGACTTATAAGTCGTCATTTTCTACAATTTTAAACAGTAGTTTATGACAACTAGAGCAATAATTATCGTAACTTTATGTTTATTTTTAAAATTTAGCAAAGGCAAGGAAGGTACCAAGGAAAATAAAGTTTTGCTACTGATATATAGCTACAACTTATACTTATAGTTGTATAAAAAGGATACCATCAGATAAGAGTACACGAGAGATAATAATGTATATTAAATAATAATTGCAGTGCAAATAATATAATATAATATATTCTTATTTCTATATGTTTTAATGTCGTCTTTGTTGCTTTCAATAGCAATAAGTGTAAATTACTATGCTATCTTAAAACTATCCAACCGATTAAACTAACTAACTTGCAAAGAATTCACAGTACTATTTATTGTTTTAAATAATTTTGTTTCTAAAGGCTTCAATATAACTGAAATAAATGTTATAGTCTTTAATAACAAGATTGTTAATTTAGATAGTACAAGGTAAGTCAGTACTTAAAATGAAAGATAAAAATATCCTGCCATTTACAATTTCTTTAAATTAATAATTCAAATTTGTATTTAAATTTTATTTCTTAAATGTGACGTCTTAATAACACCAGCGATAAATTTTGTTCATATCGAGGTCCAAAGTCTGCGCGCCACAACTGAGCAACAGGCCAGCGAGATTTCGGCGCTAGACAACTCAATCCTCGGTCTGACGGCGCGCCTCTCAGCTGCCCGCCAGGCGATCCAACCAGCGCGCCAATTGTTGTCGTCCGCTGAAGCCGATGTGGCCTCGGAGCGGCGCCAATCTGGCGCCATCGAGCGCGAATTAGAGAGACTTCGCGCCGACCTGTCCGAGAGTGGCGCCGTGCGCCGTCAATTAACGGCCTGTAGGCGCGCGATTGCCAATCTGGAGGCGCGTCGATGCCGGATGCGTCAGCGGCTGGACGGAGAATCGGCGCCAAAAGAGGAATTGGCTGAACAGGCGGCTGCTTCAGCAGCGGAAGCAGCAATTTCAGCAGCTGGAACTGCCGCAGCCGAAAGCAACAGAAAAGAGTTGGACTTGCAAAAATTGGAACAGTTGAGAAGCGCGCTTGACAAACGACTGGGGGAGCGGCGCCAGCGGCTGCAGGTTGTGACCGAGGAGGCCTCTGTAAGCAGCTTGGTTGAATTTTTCGTTAAAAATTCTTCAAAATGATAAAGCAAGTGAAAAACTTTGCTTAAAAACTTGTTGAATCGACCTGGACAGGAAATATACTATCTTTAGTAGTTTCACTGTCAGTTAAACACTAAAAACTGAATTCAAACAACTTATAAGTTTGAATTTTTTCTTATAAAAAATCCTGGTAAAACAAAAAGCCTCCATAGTTTTCTTAGAAACGATCCTTTTAAATAACAATATTTTTAAACAAATTTCTTAGAAACGAACTAATTTAAACAAATTCAGGCGGCTCAGGCCGAATGCGCCGGCGCTCGATCCCAGCTGCGGGTCGATCGGCGCGAACTGCGCAAGCTGCGGCGCCAGGTTGGCGCTGTCGCGCTAGACCGGCTGGCCGGCCGAGACCGGGAGATCGAACTCCTGACCTGCCGGGCTGAGACCGCCCTAAGCCGGCTGCAGGCCGCCCGCTGCGAGGTCGCAAATTTAAGAGAAAAATTTGAAGCCACTCGCGACGACACAAAACGCACTCGGCGCAAATTGGCGCAACAGAGAGCGCGGCTGAATGAGGCTGGCGCCGAGGCGAGGCGATGGCGCCAGGCTGTGGCGCTAGTTAGGCGCCAATTAATGGCACTAGCGCGATCGAATGAAGCGGCTAAGCGCGAACTGGGAGATGCGCACAGTGTGGCAGATCAGCTTGGGGTAAGCTGGACCGGATGCGGTGTCCGATTGAGAAAAAATTGGGGTGTCCGAGGGAGACACAGTGAGGTGTCCGAGAGAGACACAGTGAGGTGTCCGAGGGAGACACAGTGAGGTGTCCGAGAGAGACACGGTGGGGTGTCCGAGAGAGACACGGTGGGGTGTCCGAGAGAGACACGGTGGGGTGACCGAGGGAGACAAAGTGAGGTGTCCCAGGGAGACAAAGTGAGGTGTCCGAGAGAGACACAGTGAGGCTGGGGTGTCCGAGGGAGACACAGTGAGGTGTCCGAGGGAGACAAAGTGAGGTGTCCGAGGGAGACACAGTGAGGTGTCCGAGGGAGACAATGGGGTGACCGAGGGAGACAAAGTGAGGTGTCCGAGGGAGACAAAGTGAGGTGTCCGAGAGAGACACAGTGAGGCTGGGGTGTCCGAGGGAGACACAGTGAGGTGTCCGAGGGAGACAAAGTGAGGTGTCCGAGGGAGACACAGTGAGGTGTCCGAGGGAGACAGTGGGGTGACCGAGGGAGACAAAGTGAGGTGTCCGAGGGAGACAAAGTGAGGTGTCCGAGAGAGACACAGTGAGGCTGGGGTGTCCGAGGGAGACACAGTGAGGTGTCCGAGGGAGACAAAGTGAGGTGTCCGAGGGAGACAAAGTGAGGTGTCCGAGGGAGACACAGTGAGGTGTCCGAGGGAGACACAGTGAGGCGTCCGAGGGAGACAAAATGAGGTGTCCAAGGGAGACAAAATGAGGTGTCCAAAGGAGACAAAGTAGGTGTCCAAGGGAGACAAAGTAGGTGTCCGAGGGAGACAATCTGGGTGTCCGAAGAGACAAGGTCTGCTCCATCCCGCACTGTTGCTCGCAGACTCAAGTCGCAGCCCAGCGCGCCAAGTTCTCCAACATTCAGCGTCAGCTGGAGCGACTTCGCCGGCCATCATCGAATTCCCACCGGGATCAGACTGCCGCGGCATCGTCAGACAAGGAAGAGTCGGCTATGCTGAAAAAGTTTCAAACGGCGTTGCGTCGATCGGAGCGGCGTCTGGAGCGGCTGCAGCGTCGTAGTCGGCCTCGGGTGGCCGCCCGGCTGCAGGCCCTGACGGTGGAAGCCGACCAGGCCGAAGTCACGTTGAAGGAGCGGCGCCAGTTGCTGTCGGCGGCGCATCAACGATTGGCGTCGCTCAGACGGGCCGGCAACGAACAGGCGGCGACATCAAAGTCGATGGAGGAGGCAATCGAGAGGCTGACCCGGGGACTGCAGACTGAAGAGACTCGCAGGGCCGCTGAGAGGGAGAAGCGGGCTGGTCAGGATCTGGAATTGAATAGTGAGTTTTGCAATTTCGAATTTAATTAGTCACCAAGGCTCCTTGATTTGGTTGCTATGGGCCGACAATCTGGTTACCAAGGTCGATTGTCATTTTTATTTTTATTATAAAATTTGAACTAACTCGCAGATTTGAAGTCGGAGCTTACAGCCCAGCTCGACCAGCTCACCCAGCTGTCTGATTGGCTCAACTGCCCGACTCAGCTGCGCCAAATGCGCGCCACAGGCGCCGAATGGCGCCGCGACATCGACCGGCTGCGGGGCGAAGCGGCCCGTCTTGGCGCCGAGATTCGCGAGCAGCAGCGCGATAGCGAGCTGGCGCAACGCGCCGTGGCGCGAACGGCGCGCGAACGTCGTGCAGTTTCCGAAGTGCGCCAACGCGCCGACGCCGAGACAGAGCGCCTGCAGCGCAGCCTGGCAACCGCCAGGGAGGCCGGCCCCGCCGACAGTGACGCGGCCGATGCGGATTTGCCGGACATCGAGACGCCGGCGGCTAGACGGCGCCGATTCGCGCGCGCCGCGTCGGCGCAACGAAAAGCGCAGGAGGAGCTGCGCCGCTGTCAGGCCTGGCTGCGGCGGATGCGTCGACTTCGGCGCCAGGCTGAAGCCATCGGGTCAGCTGGCCCCACTTTCGAGACTGTGAGTGACCGGCCGAGTTAGTTCAGCTAATGTATTGCATATTGCCCGAATCTGACTCTCTCCCTCTGTCCTCAATGTACGTCGCCCACGACTCTCCATCCCCAATATTACCTGACTCTCTTACCCCCTGTCCCCAATGTGCATTGCCTGACTCTCTTACCCCCTGTCCCCAATGTGCATTGCTCGACTCTCTTACCCTCTGTCCCCAATGTACATTGCTCGACTTTCTTACCCTCTGTCCCCAATGTACATTGCTCGACTTTCTTACCCTCTGTCCCCAATGTACATTGCTCGACTCTCTTACCCTCTGTCCCCAATGTACATTGCTCGACTCTCTTACCCTCTGTCCCCAATGTACATTGCTCGACTCTCTTACCCTCTGTCCCCAATGTACATTGCTCGACTCTCTTACCCTCTGTCCCCAATGTACATTGCTCGACTCTCTTACCCTCTATCCCTTATGTATATTGCCTGACTCGCTTACCTCCTATCCTCAATGTACATTCCTCAATTTCCTTGACCCTCTTACCACATCCCCTTGCTCCAAACGTACATTGCCCGAGTATAAGTTCCTTAAACTCTGTCTATATGCACATTTGCATGGCCAGGAATATTAACTAACTCTAAACTGTCTACCATGTACAATGAAATTGGTTTATATCTTTACTAAACTATTCTACTGCTTCAACCACCAGATAAAGATCGACGACAGCTTAGAAACGACAGGAAACGACGAAAGATCACAGGCCGACAACGGCAGCGGCAGCAGGGAGGAGCTGCTGGCTGTCAAGGAGGCGCTCGCCGAACAGCGTCGACAACTTCAAGAGAACCTGGCATCGGCTGTTGCTCGCCTCGACGCCAGCCGTCGGCGCCGAGAAGATCTCCTTGCCGGGATTGATTCGGCTGCGGCCGAGCAGACGCGACTCGACGAATCGACAACTCGTCGACGCGCCGACATAGCCGCCCTAGCCGCCGCGGTCGAGCAACTTCGCGTCGAGAGCGTCGATCGTCAGGCGTCGATCAAACGAGCCGACGAAGCTGCGTCGCGAGCGGCACGTGAAACGGCCGTCAACTACAAAGACTCCTCCTCCGGCTCCCAGTCTTCGTCGCTGTTGCTATTCTCCGACATCGACACGCGCGTCTGGTCAGATTTCAATCGTCGGATTGCCGACGAGCTGCTCAGACTGGCGCGGCGACAGGCGTCCGATGACTGCAAAGGCGACGGCAGCGATGAGGTGTACAGCTGCGTGCTCAAGCTGCTCCAGGAGGCATCGGTGCCGTTCACCTCGCAGCCGCTGCTATCGGCGAGGCCGAGGCGACGCCAACGATCTCTGACTCAGTCGGTCAGCGACCAGCGAACTCAATTGTCAATGGCGCGGGTCTCCATAGAGATGATTTGAGAACAAAAGCTGGACTGCTCACTCACTTTGAGTCTCTAATTATACATGTACGAAAGAGTTGTTAGGCTGTAGTAAAAAACCCGAAAATTCACAAACCCGAAACTTCACAAGCCCAAAACTTCTCAAGCTCGAAGCTTCACAAACCCGAAACTTCTCAAGCTCGGAGCTTCACAAACCCGAAACTTCAAAACCTCGAAACTTCACCAATACGAAACTTCACAAACCTGAAACTTCACCAAACCGAAACTTCGCAAGCTCGGAGCTTCACAAACCCGAAACTTCACAAACCCGAAACTTCACAAGCTCAAAACTTCTCAAGCTCGAAGCTTCACAAACCCGAAACATCACAAACCCGAAACTTCTCAAGCTCGGAGCTTCACAAACCCGAAACTTGAAAACCCCGAAACTTCACAAACCCGAAACTTCTCAAGCTCGAAGCTTCACAAACCCAAAACTTCACAAACCCGAAACTTCTCAAGCTCGGAGCTTCACAAACCCGAAACTTCACAAACTCGAAACTTCACCAACCCGAAACTTCACAAACCCGAAACTTCACAAACCCCGAAACTTCACAAACCCGAAACTTCACCAAACCGAAACTTCTCAAGCTCGGAGCTTCACAAATCCGAAACTTCACCAACCCGAAACTTCACCAACCCGAAACTTCACAAACCCGAAACTTCACAAGCTCAAAACTTCACAAACCCGAAACTCGAAACTTCACAAACCCGAAACTTCACAAGCTCAAAACTTCACAAACCCGAAACTCGAAACTTCACCAACTCTATTTATTGACTCTATAGAATTCTATTGATTTCGTGTCACTGTAAGCTACTTACTCTACTGTAAGTAGAATATTGGCAAATTTTTTAATTGTCTTGTTGTATTATATTTATTCAGCTGTGGCAATATTTCTGTCTGATGCGCTTGTTAGGTGATGTAAGAAAACTTTTATTTGTTTATCTTGTAAATTGTAAAAGATCTTGTAAAGTAAATACAAGCTACTTACTATAATATAGTAAGTTGAAGCACTTTTAAAGACTTGCAAAATAATTTGTTTTTAAGGCAGTAAAAAACGTACTTTGCAATAAGTATATTTTCACTATGCAATAAAGAAATGGTTATAATTATTAATAAATGGATTCTAAAATACAGCTAAAAACATAACAAATGCACTGCATTTACTTGTTAACCGTAATTTGATTAGTTACTTAAACTTAAATCCTGTATTGGACCACAATTATTTAATTAATTTTGTGTAATAGCACGCAAAAAATGTTGACACAAAAATGGAATGAATAAAAATAGCCTATTTATAAGTATAAGCATTTAAGCTAGGCCTGTGAGCAACTTTGCAAATCGAATGTTTTGTAGGGCGATTCCTAAGAGTGCAGGGTGATTTCTAAGAGTGCAGGGCGATTTCTTAAAGTACAGGGCGATTCCCAAGAGTGCAAGGTGATTTTCTAAGAGTACACGGCGATTCCTATAAGTGCAGGGCGATTCACAAGAGTGCAAGGTGATTTTCTAAGAGTACAGGGCGATTCCTAAAAAGTGCAGGGCGATTCCTAAGAGTGGCAAGGTGATTTCTGAGAGTTCAGGGCGATTCCTAAAAATTCAGGGCGATTCCTAAGAGTTTATTGGCACTTTTGGAGAATAAAAAGAGTCTTTTTAATAAGCGACTTT
The DNA here is from genome assembly GCA_002269645.1 of Macrostomum lignano. Lineage (NCBI taxonomy): Eukaryota > Metazoa > Platyhelminthes > Macrostomidae > Macrostomum > Macrostomum lignano. The sequence goes on along the minus strand of NIVC01002030.1, from coordinate 307,863 downwards.
CTGGAATCCTATTAAGGAAAATGGTTTAAAAAATAAATTTTAGAACCGCAGTTCTTTTGTATGAAGAATTTCAAGTTTACATACGATTCTAGCAAAGATAATAACTAGAACACAAAAAATGATCTGATGGGATTGAAACCAGCCTACTCATCAACTGTTAGCACACTTGCCATTACTCGCCCCTAGAGACGACTGTAGCCGGGCAATCTGCTCTTCAATTCTTGCTAATCCCCTACGAAACTCGGCCTCGTCAGCGTCAGAGTCTCCCAGATCGCTGTCTAGAGATTCTTCATCATCATCATCATCATCAGCGTCTCTGAGACCTGCTGGCTGAGTCGGCGCTGGAGCCGACGCCGGCGCCGTGTCGAGAGTCGGCGGCGAAGATGTCGCAGCAGGCGGCGGCAAAACAGCTTGATAATCTCGGCAATTATAGTTATTATTATTATTGATATTAATACGAGGCTGCTGATGCCGCTGCTGCTGCTGACTGACGCTACTGATTGCGTAATCATCCTCCTCACCGTAGTTGAAAGCTGACGAAGGCGAATTGGCAACCAGTGCGGCGTGGCGAGCCAAATTCTCGGCTGTGAGCAAAGCGCTGGTCGGAGTTGGCACAGGGGGTGTCGCAGCTGCCGCCGAAGCCGACGCAGGGGCGTTGCTAGCCCCGTTGCTAACGACGCTAATTGGGCGAGAGAGCCTGTATAATTAAGATCAATCAAGGCAAAAATGAACAGAGGGTCAGCTGTTCCCTATCAGTAAAAACTTGAAGGTCTTGTTAAATAGATAGATAAAGAATAGATACATAGATAGATAGATAGATAGATAGATAGATAGATAGATAGATGGATGGATGGATAGACAGACACACAGACAGACAGACACACAGACAGACAGACAGACAGACAGACAGACAGCCAGCCAGCCAGCCAGACAGACAGACAGACAGACAGACAGACAGACAGCCAGCCAGACAGACAGCCAGACAGCCAGTTCTCACCTAGTCATCTCTTTCAGCTCTTTCTCCAACGCGACAGTTCGAGACTCCAACGAGCCTCGAGCCGCTTCGGCTGCCTGCAGCCTGGCGAGCAGCTGAGCCTCCCTGCGGCCCCATTCCCGCCTGGCGGCTTCTGATTGGCTGGCAGCACTGGCGGCCATCGATTCTGATTGGCCAGAGCTGCTAGCAGTTTTTAATTTCCCTTCCAATTGACGAACTCGACGACGCAGCGCGCGATTCTCGTCTCTGAGCTGACTGGCCACCGTGTCAATGTCCGCCGCCAGCTGGTCAATGTGGCCGTCCAGCTGGGACAGCAGGCTGACACAGTCAGGCCTGTGAGCCACTTTGCCGGCCAGTTGACATGCAAGCTGGCGAATGGCGACCAGGGGGTCCGGCGACGCTGCTGGCTGCGGCTGCTGGCCGCGTTTCAGGCTGCTGATCGATGCGGATGCTGGCAACGTTTTGTTTTGATAATTTTTTTATTTTGTGCGATGTTGCCCCATGACTCTTATATTGGTCATTCAATGGCTGCCCATGTCTCTTATATTGGTCATTCAATGGCTGCCTATGTCTCTTATATTGGTCATTCAATGGCTGCCCCATGTCTCTTATATTGGTCATTCAATGGCTGCCCCATGTCTCTTATATTGGTCATTCAATGACTGCCTATGTCTCTTATATTGGTCATTCAATGGCTGCCCCATGTCTCTTATATTGGTCATTCAATGGCTGCCTATGTCTCTTATATTGGTCATTCAATGGCTGCCCCATGTCTCTTATATTGGTCATTCAATGGCTGCCTATGTCTCTTATATTGGTCATTCAATGGCTGCCCCATGTCTCTTATATTGGTCATTCAATGGCTGCCCCATGTCTATTATATTGGTCATTCAATGGCTGCCCTTGTCTCTTATATTGGTCATTCAATGGCTGCCATATGTCTATTATATTGGTCATTCAATGGCTGCCATATGTCTCAATCAATCAATCATCAATGGGTAACCCATCTATATAAATATCTCGATTAATTTACAACACAGGTGCTAATTTCAACAGTCAAGCACGCACCAGCGCTTGCCAGGACTTCTTTTAATAGACCCGAACACGTGGTGACCTCGAACTCTTGGTTTGTCGGTGTAATGGGCTGCTGGGTCATGCCACCACCGAGACCCTGTCCAGATCGGCGAGTAGCTCCAGCCTTGGCCGATAAGCAAGCACTTTTCACTGGTCCAACAGAGGAAGGCGCAGGTTTATGATTTTGATTTGGTAGCGTGGCTGATGATGCAGCAGTTGCTGCATTGTAGCTGCTGGAGACTGAGATTGAGGGTAGACTGTCATCCTAGAGAAACATGAAATATTGATATTAATTCTTATGCATGCATTCTGCAAGAAATTAATTAAAATATGATATTCGTATAAATAAAGTTGTTTAACACATACCAAAATATTCTCCTTGTTAGTGGCAGCTCGCGGAGTGCTAGGTGAAGATGCAATAGTCCTTCCACTGGGTGTCCTTGGTTGATGCGAATTCCAAGGGGGCTTGTTTTTAGGTGGTGTGGCGACAGAGTTGCCATTAGCACCTGCAGTGCTGCGCCTCATACTTATTTGTTTTATTTATTATAATTAGCAAAAAACTGCAGCTATATAAGCTTGGAACTAGATTTGAATTAGGCTGAAAAAGAGGTAGTTTGAAGAAATCAATAATACTAAGGTTTTTAGTTAAAGTGTTTATTATGACACATTAAATTTACATTTGGTATTATGAGTTTGAAGCCCAAATATCAAATTGGCATCCTGTTTCTTTTCTAGGCTAGATACCATTTAATTTAACTTTAATATTTTCTGCAATGCATTTTTCATTTGAAGCAACAAAAATTATATAATTACTAGGATTCTTGGTGTTAAAATTAAAAGTATGCTCATAGAATAATTTGTAAAAATATGGAGTCCATAGACTAACTTCTGTAGGTCAAAGACTTATAAATGGCAAAAGGTCACCTGCTTTCTAATAGAAAATTTGATCTATAAATATATTTACGCCAGCTATGGAACTTGGTTGGCTCTAGTAGTCTAATAAAAACTTGTAACATCATTTTGTACCTCAGTTGGCTTTTTGGTACCCAAATTAGAAATTAGAGAAAATTAGATATGGCTAAAGTTTAAAAGTAATCTAATGCTTGCCTATTATAGTTATGTAAATTAGGATTGATAAAACTGCTTTATATAGGCCCCCTAGCTTTTGTATAGTAGCTAGACAGTAGACTTAATTCATTAATTAAATCAAATCAGATAAACTTCAATTATCTCATTTAAAATGAGAATAGAATGATGGATACATTAAATTAGATAGATATATCAATTTACCAAAATTAATAATGCATTAATAAGACTATTTGTTAAAATAGAGAAGCCGTAAATATTTTAATATAAAATTACTTTTTAATTTATTAATTAATAACAAGGATACCAAATTGCTAAATAAAAAAAATGCAGGTAATTTTTATACAGCTTCATCCAGTGCATTGTCATCATTAATAAAAAAACTAAAACTTGCCAATTTAGAAATTGCACTGCATTTGCGTTGTCTACACTATAATTTTGTATGATTCAGATTTAAATTGCATAGCCTGTAGCCATAGACATAGTCATAGCTTGTATCATTTTACGGCAATCCTACACTTCCGTTCAGTAAATTATTTTCACATTTGAATTCGTACCACCGAGTCAAATGACGTCGATTGGCAATGTGTCTATGGCCAAAAGTTTGAGCGAACAGAGTTTAAAGGGGTGTCAGTTTAAGGGAGCTGTTGCTTGTGAGCTGCTTGTTTTATTGAGCTTCAATTTCTCATATCTTCCAGTCTTCATTGCCATGGAGACATGTCCACACCAACACCGTGGAGGGCACATGGGCCCACGCGAAGCGCAAGATCCGCAACATGCATGGCACGAGCGACGCTCTCTTCGACGCACACATTGAGGAATTTCTCTGGCGTCGTCTGTATCCCCAATGTCCATTTGGGGCTATCCTGTACTGGATTGGACATTACTATCCATTGTAGACACCTTAATGACCTGCAGACACACTCTAAGTGACTATGCGCTCTAACAGACTGCTACCATGTTCCACTGTTTTAGTTTTGTTTGGTTACATTGTTATTTACCACGCCTGTTCAAAATTCAATGTCAAAATAATTTACCGAACGGAAGTGTAGGATTGCCTATATGTTATATATATTATGGTATACGAAGTAAGATAATTTAAAATAATATTCAATTCAAGGACGACTTAAGTAGAAGGACCACCATATGGAAATATTGGAATGAAACTGTCACTGTCTTTTAAAAGAAAAATTTCTTAGAAACAAACTACTTATCTATGTTTTAAAGTAGTGCGAATTTTTTGTAAACCTAACAAACGTATTTTATACATGTGGCTTTTAAACAGCTTTTCTAGGACGCTTGTTGTTTTTAACTTTTCTTATAGTTTTTTTAAAAGCAAAAGGTTTTTTCATACAAAAAGAGCCTATAGTCTGCTTGGGTTTACAGTTTGACTTTTAAAAAAATACTAAATTACATGGTTAAATCTATTTATCTATCTTATATATCTACCTTGTTCTCGCTAACACTGAAACCAAAATTTTTTATAGTGCAGTTTGTAGCAATTTGTAGCAGTTTTTAGCAGTTTATAAAACATAAAAATTGCATTTCCTCAATTGCATTCAGTATTGGGAAGCTAAGTGACGCTATGTCTCAAGAGAATTAGTTGAGGGGTGTTGAAATATTCATTGAATTCTGAGGAATCTATAACTTCCAACTTACTAAATGAAGTCAAATTGTTGCGAAAGTCCGAACAAGTACACATCCATGGACGTGTCAGTCAATTTATTATACTCTTTAGGCCTAATTGTTCTATGACTATGCTTATGCTCAAATCTTATAAGTGCCTACCTATGCCGATGCCAAAATCTGCTATTTATATTATAAATTTCTATTTAGAAAGGAATGCATATAATGACAGCATGAAAGAACATTAACCGATATCGCTTGAAAATAAAATATCCCCAATACATTATTTTTGCATCCCGCATAAAAATCATTTTCTAAAAATGCAAGATGATTTTACTTTATGCTCTTAAAAAAGTATAGTTGACTCATAAATGGAGGCCGAATTCTCAGCCAGTGAACCCAGCCGTGGGCAGCAGCGCTATCCAGGATGGCACAGTGGACACTCGAATGCAAACGATGTGGAGTTTTTGAGAGATCAGCATGAGGAAATTTTGCTAGCTCTGCGATCAGAAATTGAAAGATTACGCAGGGAAAATAATGGTAAGTTAGTAATTAAAGGGTTACTTTGTGTGCTAATCCTTCATTAAAAGTAACTTTATTGTTAGTATGGATTCAAGAATTTTAGGTAAGCGTTATAGCTTGTAAAACAGCTTGTTTAGATGGATTTTCTATAGCGAAAAATCTGCTAGACGAACTTTGCCAACAGGAGTTCATTTTTCTAACTAAATTTAGTAGTCCTTGAGTGAAACCTCGGCAAACGTAGCGTCCTTCTGTTTCAGCTGTCGATGGAATTCTCTCTCTCTCTGTCCATTTTCTTTCCATAGATTTGCAATATCGACTTGTTATGGCCAGTCGAGCGTCGCTTCGTCGACAGTCCTCGCCTTCGGATGCTGTCAACACTGACCAGCTGCCGCCCCAGCAACAACAACAGCAGCAGCAACAGCAACAACAACAGCAGCAGCAGCAGCCAGATGTTGCTGAGCTTCTTCGAGAGATTTCCGATTTGAAAAAGCAACTTCTCGCCAAAGAGACTCAACAAAAACAACAACAGTCGCAGCTGCATCAGCAGAAACAAGAATATCCAGCCATTTCAAGGCCTAGAACTGGCAACGCATCACAAACTGAGATGCTGGCTAACAAGTAAAAAAAAATTTCTTGAATATAAACGATTATACGATGAGAGCATGTCAAGCTATACCAAAGCATAAAAAGTACTCCTAATAAATACTTTTGTGGTCCATTTCTTCTTTCAGCCCGGCACAAGCACAGGCTTATGCTACTGCGCCAACTCAAACCAATCCTGATCGGTAAGCATTGACATCTTGGTTATTGCGAAGCTCGTCTAGGATGTAAGGGGAGTGAGTTTCTGGGTTGGGGGACAGAGATGTATGCAGAGTGAGGCTGGTGGTAGGTTAGGATATCATACACGGGGAGTGAGGCGGTGGTCAGGGGACAGAAATGTATGGAGAGTGAGGTGGTTGGGTGCTAGGGTATAGAGATGTACGGGGAGTGAGGTGGTGGTCCGGGGATAGAGATGTATGGAGAGTGAGGTGGTTGGGTGCTAGGGTATAGAGATGTACGGGGAGTGAGGTGGTGGTCAGGGGACAGATGTATGGAGAGTGAGGTGGTTGGGTGCTAGGGTATAGAGATGTACGGGGAGTGAGGTGGTGGTCAGGGGACAGAAATGTATGGAGAGTGAGGTGGTTGGGTGCTAGGGTATAGAGATGTACGGGGAGTGAGGTGGTGGTCCGGGGATAGAGATGTATGGAGAGTGAGGTGGTTGGGTGCTAGGGTATAGAGATGTACGGGGAGTGAGGTGGTGGTCAGGGGACAGAGATGTATGGAGAGTGAGGTGGTTGGGTGCTAGGGTATAGAGATGTACGGGGAGTGACGTGGTGGTCAGGGGACAGAAATGTATGGAGAGTGAGGTGGTTGGGTGCTAGGGTATAGAGATGTACGGGGAGTGAGGTGGTGGTCAGGGGACAGAGATGTATGGAGAGTGAGGTGGTTGGGTGCTAGGGTATAGAGATGTACGGGGAGTGAGGTGGTGGTCAGGGGACAGAAATGTATGGAGAGTGAGGTGGTTGGGTGCTAGGGTATAGAGATGTACGGGGAGTGAGGTGGTGTTCAGGGGACAGAGATGTATGGAGAGTGAGGTGGTTGGGTGCTAGGGTATAGAGATGTACGGGGAGTGAGGTGGTGGTCAGGGGACAGAGATGTATGGAGAGTGAGGTGGTGGGTGGATGGACAAGATATGCATGTGGAGTGAAGTGGTTGTCAGACAAGTAGTGATCTAGGAACAAACTGGCCCCTAGCGTTAAGCCACCCCACCTCTCATCCATCGCCAGTCGCGAAGCTCCAACCTTCTCGACATCTACGGAGCAGCGAACCCCGACTGAGGGTGCAGATTTGCCAACAGATCTGGCCGAATGTCAACAGATTATCAAGCGACTTCTTCATCGGATCGATCAACAATCAGCGGAGCTTGATCGACTTCGTGCAGCCAATGCTGCAGGCAGTCAGAAAGCGAGCCACAAAGAGCTGACGAACCTTCGACCTGCACAGCAGGCACGTCTTCAGTTTCAGCGGCATCAGTACGGCAGCAACGCTAGAGAAAACAGCAATATGAGCCGGCTGCCGGCTCTCACCTCAGCCATGGGCAGTCGGGCAGCGGATTTGAAGCGCAGAGCTCAAGCAGTTCGAACTCATCACCATCAACAGCAGCAGCAGCAGCAGCAGCAGTTGCCGCCGCCGCTGCCGATCCAGACGCAGATTCAACCGCAGCCTCGGCCGGTGTCAAAGCGACCTTGATGACATCAGGAGTGATATTATATATAGTTGGCTAAACCAGCTATCAGCTTGAACCATTAGTTGAGTCACACGTTCATTCCGCTGACTCCTGAACACATACAAGCTAGGCCAATACTGTACACAGGCACGCACTTAAACACACGCTCACACAGGGTGTGCAGCGGTCCCTGACTTTCTAATCGTCAGGCGTTTAAACTCTCTGTGCCTTGGAGGTTTGGCTCTCAAACGACAAAAATGTACACAGGTTTCTAAAACTGCTTTGCTGAAAGACTATAAATTCTTCTCCACTAAAAGTACATCGTGCACTTTTCTCCACTAAAAGTACATCGTGCACTTTTCTCCACTAAAAGTACACCGTGCACTTTTCTCCACTAAAAGTACATCGTGCACTTTTCTCCACTAAAAGTACACCGTGCACTTTTCTCCACTAAAAGTACACCGTGCACTTTTCTCCACTAAAAGTACACCGTGCACTTTTCTCCACCAAAAGTGCAAGCACTGCACGTTGATGTCTTGTTCCTAAAAAATACGCAGAACACACTTAGAATTGTTTATTATTTTTTATCTGTTTAACAGTCTATTAATTTACCAGTTGAGAACACGATGCCTGAAACTCGCGCCTCTCTGTGTCTTTTGTTGTATGCAGATATTTTTCTATGTTTTACTTATTATTAAGTCGAATAATCTATTTTCGAATTATTGCAAAAACTGTTTATGTTTTAGAAATACACAAAATATGTAAGCAGAGCGACATTCGAGACTTTGATGACAATTTTCTGAAGAATCGCGTTTTATGAACTTTTATTCGAAAGCCAGAAAGTAATGGGCCAGTTTTGATGTCAGGAGTATCTGTTCTGACGTCATGGTGTCTATTCTGATGTCAGGGTGCCTATATTCTGATGTAAGGGTGTCTATTCTGATGTCAGGGTGTCTATTCTGATGTCAGGGTGTCTATTCTGATGTCAGGGTGTCTATTCTGATGTCAGGGTGTCTATTCTGATGTCAGGGTGTCTATTCTGATGTCAGGGTGTCTATTCTGATGTCAGGGTGTCTATTCTGATGTCAGGGTGTCTATTCTGATGTCAGGGTGTCTATTCTGATGTCAGGGTGTCTATTCTGATGTCAGGGTGTCTATTCTGATGTCAGGGTGTCTATTCTGATGTCAGGGTGTCTATTCTGCCGTCAGGGTGTCCATTCTGATTCCAAGGCGTCTATATTCTGATGTCAGGCTGTCCATATTCTGATGTCAGGGGTGCCTATTCTGATGTCAGGGGTGCCTATTCTGATGTCAGGGGTGCCTATTCTGATTTCAGGGTGTCTTTATCAGGTTGACTATATTCTGGTGTCCGAGTGTCTATACTTTGATGTTAGGGTGTCTTTTTTGAGTTCCGATAAAAATTTCCACTAATCTCACGACAATTAAAGAGATTCGAAAGATGATCCAAGTAACAAAATTTTTGTATGCAGTTTTGATCTGCTGTGTAAAAGCGCAAAGGCACTACAATGAGTTAAAACTAGGCAACTGAATTCTGTATCCTGAGTCACTTTATAATCTGCGCAGTTTTCAATTTTTTTAATCCACCGGAAATGAAGGAATTCTTTTATGTAATACTGCAGTTCTGAGTTTGTCTTTTATTTTCTTGAATATTAAAGAAGCATACACAGTGAATTCCATTCTTCAATGAGAAGCTTAGTTAATGTTATTACGCTCCACACTTGGTTACTGAGAGGTACCGAGGCTTACTTCCTATTTAACAATTTACTAAGCAATTTAAGCTAACAAAGTCATTTAATATTGAGTGAGTTCTTGTTGCCATGCAGTATCTGCCACAATATGCCTCTACTAGCGAATCATGCCAAGCCGAAACAAACCAGCCGTCCCCAGTCCAAACAGCAGGCTTCGCTGAAGAGACACGTGTCAACCAGCCTGCGAGGAACTTCAACTTTGTTGCCAAGCAACGCAAACAACAAAAGTTTAATTAGCGTCGGTACTCAAACTGCACAGGACGAGGCTGGCGAACCCGCCGTGACTGCCCGGTGCGGCTGTCAGGCTGATTTAGATGCGATTCGAATGCAGCTGGGGACGCTCGAGTGAGTTTGAGTTCTACCTATAACTTCATTGTGACCTGACGAAGTCAAAGGACCGCTGTACACGTGAGCTTGTGCATGTCTGAGTGCGTGCCTGCGTACAGTATTGGTGCTTGTACGAGCGCATGTGCTCAGGAGCCTGCGGAATGGGCTGAGTGGCCTCAGCCAACCTGCGATTATGAGCAGCGGTCTTTAGTAGCTATAGAGTGGTCTTTTGGGGCTGGATATGCCAATAAGTCAATACTTGATGAAGTAAACTGCTTTTTGCACCACAGACTCCGCCTAGAAGACTGGCAGCAAAGTCAAGAGGCCGCGATGGAGCGACACCTCGAGCAGCTGCGGGCCAGCCTGCAGAGTCAGGCGGTCAGCGAATCAACCCGACTGCAGGGCTGCATCAACTCGCTGGGCTGCCTGATTGAGGTTGCCTCGGTCAAGCAGGAACAGGTGCGAGACTTAATTGTCAAGTCGGGCAGAACTGTACAGTGGCACAGACAGTGACTGACTAACTAACTGACTAACTAACTAACTAACTGACTAGCTAACTAACTAACTAACTGACTAACTAACTAACCAACTAACTGACTAACTTACTAGCTAACTAACTAACTAACTAACTAACTAACTGACTAACTAACTGACTAGCTAACTAACTAACTAACTAACAAACAAACAAACAAACTAACTAACTAACTAACTAACTAACTAACTAACTAACTAATTAATTAACTAACTAACCAACTAACTAACTAACTAACTAACTAATTAATTAACTAACTAACCAACTAACTAACTAACTAACTAAAAAACTAACTAACTAATTAATAAACTAACTAACCAACTAACTAACTAACTAACTAACTAACTAACTAACTGACTAACTAACTAACTAACTAACTAGCTAACTAACTAACTGACTAGCTAACTAACTAACTAACTAACTAACTGACTAGCTAACTAACTAACTAACTAACTAACTAACTGACTAACTAACTAACTGACTAGCTAACTAACTAACTAACAAACAAACAAACAAACTAACTAACTAACTAACTAACTAACTAACTAACTAATTAATTAACTAACTAACCAACTAACTAACTAACTAACTAACTAATTAATTAACTAACTAACCACCTAACTAACTAACTAACTAACTAACTAACTAATTAATAAACTAACTAACCAACTAACTAACTAACTAACTAACTAACTAACTAACTGACTAACTAACTAACTGACTAGCTAACTAACTAACTAACTAACTAACAAACTAACAAACTAACTAACTAACTAACTAACTAACTAACTAACTAACTAACTAACTAACTAACTAACTAACTGACTAACTAACTAACTAACTAACTAACTGACTAACTAACTGACTAACTAACTGACTAACTAACTAACTAACTAACTGACTAACTAACTGACTAACTAACTGACTAAATAACTAACTAACTAACTAGCTAACTAACTAACTAACTAACTGACTAGCTAACTAACTAACTAACTAACTAACTGACTAGCTAACTAACTAACTAACTAACTAACTAACTAACTGACTAACTAACTAACTGACTAGCTAACTAACTAACTAACTAACTAACAAACTAACAAACTAACTAACTAACTAACTAACTAACTAACTAGCTAACTAACTAACTAACTAACTAACTAACTAACTAACTAACTAACTAACTAACTAACTGACTAACTAACTAACTAACTAACTGACTAACTAACTGACTAACTAACTGACTAACTAACTAACTAACTAACTGACTAACTAACTGACTAACTAACTGACTAAATAACTAACTAACTAACTAGCTAACTAACTAACTAACTAACTAACTAACTGACTAACTAACTAACTAACTAACTAGCTAACTAACTAACTGACTAGCTAACTAACTAACTAACTAGCTAACTAACTAACTAACTAACTAACTAACTGACTAACTAACTAACTGACTAGCTAACTAACTAACAAACAAACAAACAAACTAACTAACTAACTAACTAATTAATTAACTAACTAACCAACTAACTAACTAACTAACTAACTAATTAATTAACTAACTAACCAACTAACTAACTAACTAACTAACTAACTAACTAACTAATTAATTAACTAACTAACTAACTAACTAACTACCTAACTAACTAACTAACTGACTAACTAACTAACTGACTAGCTAACTAACTAACTAACTAACTAACTAACTAACTAACAAACAAACAAACAAACTAACTAACTAACTAACTAACTAACTAACTAACTAACTAACTAACTAACTGACTAACTAACTAACTAACTAACTAACTGACTAACTAACTGACTAACTAACTGACTAACTAACTAACTAACTAACTGACTAACTAACTGACTAACTAACTGACTAAATAACTAACTAACTAACTAGCTAACTAACTAACTAACTAACTAACTAACTAACTGACTAACTAACTAACTAACTAACTAACTAACTAACTAACTGACTAGCTAACTAACTAACTAACTAACTAACTGACTAGCTAACTAACTAACTAACTAACTAACTAACTAACTGACTAACTAACTAACTGACTAGCTAACTAACTAACTAACAAACAAACTAACTAACTAACGAACTAACTAACTAACTAACTAACTAATTAATTAACTAACTAACCAACTAACTAACTAACTAACTAACTAATTAATTAACTAACTAACCAACTAACTAACTAACTAACTAACTAACTAACTAACTAATTAATTAACTAACTAATTAATTAACTAACTAACCAGCTAACTAACTAACTAACTAACTAACTAACTAACTAACTGACTAACTAACTAACTGACTAGCTAACTAACTAACTAACTAACTAACTAACTAACAAACAAACAAACTAACTAACTAACTAACTAACTAACTAACTAACTAACTAACTAACTAACTAACTGACTAACTAACTAACTAACTAACTAACTGACTAACTAACTGACTAACTAACTGACTAACTAACTAACTAACTAACTGACTAACTAACTGACTAACTAACTGACTAAATAACTAACTAACTAGCTAACTAACTAACTAACTAACTAACTAACTGACTAACTAACTAACTAACTAACTAACTAACTAACTAACTGACTAGCTAACTAACTAACTAACTAACTAACTGACTAGCTAACTAACTAACTAACTAACTAACTAACTAACTAGCTGACTAGCTAACTAACTGACTAGCTAACTAACTAACAAACAAACAAACTAACTAACTAACTAACTAACTAACTAACTAACTAACTAACTAACTAATTAATTAACTAACTAACCAACTAACTAACTAACTAACTAACTAATTAATTAACTAACTAACCAACTAACTAACTAACTAACTAACTAATTAATTAACTAACTAACCAACTAACTAACTAACTAACTAACTAACTAACTAACTAACTAACCAACTAACTAACTAACTAACTAACTAACTGACTAACTAACTAACTAACTAACTGACTAACTAACTGACTAACTAACTGACTAACTAACTAACTAACTAACTGACTAACTAACTGACTAACTAACTGACTAAATAACTAACTAACTAACTAGCTAACTAACTAACTAACTAACTGACTAGCTAACTAACTAACTAACTAACTAACTGACTAGCTAACTAACTAACTAACTAACTAACTAACTAACTGACTAACTAACTAACTGACTAGCTAACTAACTAACTAACAAACTAACAAACTAACAAACTAACTAACTAACTAACTAACTAACTAACTAGCTAACTAACTAACTAACTAACTAACTAACTAACTAACTAACTAACTAACTAACTAACTAACTAACTAACTAACTGACTAACTAACTAACTAACTAACTGACTAACTAACTGACTAACTAACTGACTAACTAACTAACTAACTAACTGACTAACTAACTGACTAACTAACTGACTAAATAACTAACTAACTAACTAGCTAACTAACTAACTAACTAACTAACTAACTGACTAACTAACTAACTAACTAACTAGCTAACTAACTAACTGACTAGCTAACTAACTAACTAACTAGCTAACTAACTAACTAACTAACTAACTGACTAACTAACTAACTGACTAGCTAACTAACTAACAAACAAACAAACAAACAAACTAACTAACTAACTAACTAATTAATTAACTAACTAACCAACTAACTAACTAACTAACTAACTAATTAATTAACTAACTAACCAACTAACTAACGAACTAACTAACTAACTAACTAACTAACTAATTAATTAACTAACTAACTAACTAACTAACTAACTAACTAACTAACTAAATGACTAACTAACTAACTGACTAGCTAACTAACTAACTAACTAACTAACTAACTAACTAACAAACAAACTAACTAACTAACTAACTAACTAACTAACTAACTAACTAACTAACTAACTAACTAACTGACTAACTAACTAACTAACTAACTAACTGACTAACTAACTGACTAACTAACTGACTAACTAACTGACTAACTAACTGACTAACTAACTGACTAACTAACTGACTAAATAACTAACTAACTAACTAGCTAACTAACTAACTAACTAACTAACTAACTGACTAACTAACTAACTAACTAACTAACTAACTAACTAACTGACTAGCTAACTAACTAACTAACTAACTAACTAACTGACTAGCTAACTAACTAACTAACTAACTAACTAACTGACTAACTAACTAACTGACTAGCTAACTAACTAACTAACAAACAAACAAACTAACTAACGAACTAACTAACTAACTAACTAACTAACTAATTAATTAACTAACTAACCAACTAACTAACTAACTAACTAATTAATTAACTAACTAACCAACTAACTAACTAACTAACTAACTAACTAACTAACTAACTAATTAATTAACTAACTAACCAGCTAACTAACTAACTAACTAACTAACTAACTAACTAACTAACTGACTAACTAACTAACTGACTAGCTAACTAACTAACTAACTAACTAACTAACTAACAAACAAACAAACTAACTAACTAACTAACTAACTAACTAACTAACTAACTAACTAACTGACTAACTAACTAACTAACTAACTAACTGACTAACTAACTGACTAACTAACTGACTAACTAACTAACTAACTAACTGACTAACTAACTGACTAACTAACTGACTAAATAACTAACTAACTAGCTAACTAACTAACTAACTAACTAACTAACTGACTAACTAACTAACTAACTAACTAACTAACTAACTAACTGACTAGCTAACTAACTAACTAACTAACTAACTGACTAGCTAACTAACTAACTAACTAACTAACTAACTAACTAACTGACTAGCTAACTAACTGACTAGCTAACTAACTAACAAACAAACAAACTAACTAACTAACCAACTAACTAACTAACTAACTAACTAACTAACTAATTAATTAACTAACTAACCAACTAACTAACTAACTAACTAACTAATTAATTAACTAACTAACCAACTAACTAACTAACTAACTAACTAATTAATTAACTAACTAACCAACTAACTAACTAACTAACTAACTAACTAACTAACTAACTAACTAACTAACTAACTAACTAACTAATTAATTAACTAACTAACCAACTAACTAACTAACTAACTAACTAACTAACTAACTGACTAACTAACTAACTGACTAGCTAACTAACTAACTAACTAACTAACAAACTAACAAACAAACAAACTAACTAACTAACTAACTAACTAGCAAACTAACTAACGAACTAACCAACTAACTAACTAACTAACTAACTAACTGACTAACTAACTAACTAACTAACTAACTAACTGACTAACTAACTGACTAACTAACTAACTAACTAACTAACTAATTAACTAACTAACCAACTAACTAACTAACTAACTAACTAACTAACTAACTAACTAACTAACTAATTAATTAACTAACTAACCAACTAACTAACTAACTAACTAACTAACTAACTAACTGACTAACTAACTAACTGACTAGCTAACTAACTAACTAACTAACTAACAAACTAACAAACAAACTAACTAACTAACTAACTAACTAACTAGCAAACTAACTAACTAACTAACTAACTAACTAACTAACTAACTAACTAACTAACTAACTGACTAACTAACTAACTAACTAACTAACTAACTGACTAACTAACTGACTAACTAACTAACTAACTAACTGACTAACTAACTGACTAACTAACTGACTAAATAACTAACTAACTAACTAGCTAACTAACTAACTAACTAACTAACTAACTGACTAACAAACTAACTAACTAATTAATTAACTAACTAACCAACTAACTAACTAACTAACTAACTAACTAACTAATTAATTAACTAACTAACCAACTAACTAACTAACTAACTAACTAACTAACTAACTAATTAATTAACTAACTAACCAACTAACTAACTAACTAACTAACTAACTAACTAATTAATTAACTAACTAACCAACTAACTAACTAACTAACTAACTAACTAACTAACTAATTAATTAACTAACTAACCAACTAACTAACTAACTAACTAACTAACTAACTAATTAATTAACTAACTAACCAACTAACTAACTAACTAACTAACTAACTAATTAATTAACTAACTAACCAACTAACTAACTAACTAACTAACTAACTAATTAACTAACTAACTAACTGACTAACTAACTAACTAACTAATTAATTAACTAACTAACCAACTAACTAACTAACTAACTAACTAACTAACTAATTAATTAACTAACTAACCAACTAACTAACTAACTAACTAACTAACTAACTAATTAATTAACTAACTAACCAACTAACTAACTAACTAACTAACTAACTAATTAATTAATTAATACGCAGGCACTTCGCAGCATGCAAGACAGTGTACAACAACTAGAGGCACAACAACAACAACAACAACAACAACAACAACAACAACAGCAACAGCAACAACAACAACAACAACAGCAACAACAACAACAACAACAGCAACAGCAACAACAACAACAACAACAACAACAACAGCAACAACAACAACAACAACAGCAACAGCAACAGCAACAACAACAACAACAACAGCAACAGCAACAACAAAAGCAGAAGGAACGGAATCAGCAGCAGCAACTTCAACCGCTGCAGTGGTTCGAAGGCTTCGATAGCAGAACAGACAGTGGCTCTCGTCTGTTCAGCAATGTTCCACACGGCAGTTCGGCATCACCCTCGAGGACGAACTTCGTGGTCACGCCTTCGTGTCATGTTGTTCTGGTAATTAATAACTCTATGTAACTGCTTTCCTATAACTGCCTGCCTATTTGCAAAAGCTTGAAAAAGCTTGAGGAAAGCGTTTTATAACCCCCCGGCTGACTCTTCTTGTACACGTTGGTTTTGTCTCTGAACTATCCGATATTTTGTCTCGGACTCTCTGATCCTTGTGTCCATAGGAATTGTGTCTCGGACTCTCTGATCCTTGTGTCCATAGGAATTGTGTCTCGGACTCTCTGATCCTTGTGTCCATAGGAATTGTGTCTCGGACTCTCTGATCCTTGTGTCCATAGGAATTGTGTCTCGGACTCTCTGATCCTTGTGTCCATAGGAATTGTGTCTCGGACTCTCTGATCCTTGTGTCCATAGGAATTGTGTCTCGGACTCTCTGATCCTTGTGTCCATAGGAATTGTGTCTCGGACTCTCTGATCCTTGTGTCCATAGGTTGTGTCTCGGACTCTCTGATCCTTGTGTCCATAGGAATTGTGTCTCGGACTCTCTGATCCTTGTGTCCATAGGAATTGTGTCTCGGACTCTCTGATCCTTGTGTCCATAGGAATTGTGTCTCGGACTCTCTGATCCTTGTGTCCATAGGAATTGTGTCTCGGACTCTCTGATCCTTGTGTCTATAGGTTGTGTCTCGGACTCTCTGATCCTTGTGTCCATAGGTTGTGTCTCGGACTCTCTGATCCTTGTGTCCATAGGTTGTGTCTCGGACTCTCTGATCCTTGTGTCCATAGGTTGTGTCTCGGACTCTCTGATCCTTGTGTCTATAGGTTGTGTCTCGGACTCTCTGATCCTTGTGTCCATAGGTTGTGTCTCGGACTCTCTGATCCTTGTGTCCATAGGTTGTGTCTCGGACTCTCTGATCCTTGTGTCCATAGGTTGTGTCTCGGACTCTCTGATCCTTGTGTCTATAGGTTGTGTCTCGGACTCTCTGATCCTTGTGTCCATAGGTTGTGTCTCGGACTCTCTGATCCTTGTGTCCATAGGTTGTGTCTTGGACTCTCTGATCCTTGTGTCCATAGGTTGTGTCTTGGACTCTCGGATCCTTGTGTCCATAGGAATTGTGTCTTGGACTCTCTGATCCTTGTGTCCATAGGAATTGTGTCTTGGACTCCCTGATCCTTGTGTCCATAGGAATTGTGTCCGTAGTAATGTTGCATGAAACTAAGTGCCAAATTGTATTCCAGGCACCAACAGCTACATTTTCGGCCAGGGAACCAGCTGGCAGCGCTAGAAGAAGCAGCGATCGCAGAAGCGGTGACATCACAAACGGTTACCTCAACAGAAGATTTGCAGCGGCTTGTGGCACACGTGACAGCGAACATATTGGGGGTGGATGAGGCTAATTTTTATTTAATCTGCATCTGCGCCGAGTGCTTTCTTGGAATCATCAGTTAGTTGCGGACTGGGAATTGTTAGAAAATTCGCAAGTCTGAAGTTTAAAGGTCTCAATTGAATCTTCACAAGCTCGATTGAAGTTTCACAAGCTCGATTGAAGTTTCACAAGCTCGATTGAAGTTTCACAAGCTCGATTGAAGTTTTACAAGCTTGACTGAAGTTTCACAAGCTCGACTGAAGTTTTACAAGCTCGACTGAAGTTTCACAAGCTCGATTGAAGTTTCACAAGCTCGGTTGAAGTTTCACAAGCTCGATTGAAGTTTCACAAGCTCGATTGAAGTTTTACAAGCTTGACTGAAGTTTCACAAGCTCGACTGAAGTTTTACAAGCTCGACTGAAGTTTCACAAGCTCGATTGAAGTTTCACAAGCTCGATTGAAGTTTTACAAGCTTGACTGAAGTTTCACAAGCTCGACTGAAGTTTTACAAGCTCGACTGAAGTTTCACAAGCTCGATTGAAGTTTCACAAGCTCGGTTGAAGTTTCACAAGCTCGATTGAAGTTTCACAAGCTCGATTGAAGTTTTACAAGCTTGACTGAAGTTTCACAAGCTCGACTGAAGTTTTACAAGCTCGACTGAAGTTTCACAAGCTCGATTGAAGTTTCACAAGCTCGACTGAAGTTTCACAAGCTTGATTGAAGTTTCACAAGCTCGATTGAAGTTTCACAAGCTCGACTGAAGTTTCACAAGCTCGACTGAAGTTTCACAAGCTTGATTGAAGCTTCACAAGCTCGACTGAAGTTTCACAAGCTTGATTGAAGTTTCACAAGCTCGATTGAAGTTTCACAAGCTCGACTGAAGTTTCACAAGCTCGACTGAAGTTTCACAAGCTTGATTGAAGCTTCACAAGCTCGACTGAAGTTTTACAAGCTCGACTGAAGTTTCACAAGCTCGATTGAAGTTTCACAAGCTCGGTTGAAGTTTCACAAGCTCGATTGAAGTTTCACAAGCTCGGTTGAAGTTTCACAAGCTCGATTGAAGTTTCACAAGCTCGACTGAAGTTTCACAAGCTTGATTGAAGTTTCACAAGCTCGACTGAAGTTTCACAAGCTCGACTGAAGTTTCACAAGCTTGATTGAAGCTTCACAAGCTCTATTGAAGTTTCACAAGCTCGATTGAAGTTTCACAAGCAGGATCCATTTCTCCAATAAACTACTCGCAGTAGGTCAGCCGTGCAGATGCAGTAATTTTTTCCCGAGCCAATAGCCCGCAAGCAAGCTTGTTAAAAGCAAACAAGCTTTTCTAAATGACGACCGTGCTGCCTAAACCGGCTTAGCGAGTAAAATTGCTTTTTGTTGGCGGTGCACGAGTCTGACTCGCTGGCGGGCCTACGGCTGCTGTTGTGATGAGTGTAGCTGACTATTATTGACTGGCAAATATATGGGTTAATATACGGTATATACGAAACTAATTCAATCTTCAATATAATTATCATGATCGAAGATATTCTTGAGTGATTTGTCATCATCATCTATTTGTACGAGCCAAGGGAAAAATTGGTGGAAAATTTATGGTTAATGGTGGGTGAATCATTTACTGTGGTGGGTGAATCGTCTATTTTGAAGGGTGAGTGAATCGTCTTTGGTGGCAGGTGGGTGAACCATTTACAGTGAGCGGTGGGTGAATCATCGAAAGTGAACGGTGGGTGAATCATCTAAAGTGAACGGTGGGTGAATCATCTAAAGTGAGCGGTGGGTGAATCATCCACAGTAAATGGTGGGTGAATCATCGAAAGTGAACGGTGGGTGAATCATCTAAAGTGAACGGTGGGTGAATCATCTAAAGTGAGCGGTGGGTGAATCATCCACAGTAAATGGTGGGTGAATCATCTAAAGTGAACGGTGGGTGAATCATTCACAAGCTCGACTGAAGTTTTGGGTGAATCACGGTGGGTGAATCATCCACAGTGAACGGTGGGTGAATCATTCACAGTGCAAAGTAAATGGTGGTTGAATCATCTAAAGTGAACGGTGGGTGAATCATTCACAGTGAACTGTGGGTGAATCAGCAATGGTGAGTGGTAGTTTTGAGTTACTCTTACAGAAGTCAATGCATTGATCTTGGTGGTGAATTTATAAAAGTAAAAAAAAAACATGTAATAAGGCAGTAGCAAAGGCTATTTACACAAAACATGACAGACATGAGCTAAGATATAAAGCGTAGCTTAAAGTGCATCTGACTCTGTGATATATATGTATATTTAATCATTTAAAGGACAATTAGAGATAAAATGAAATTTTATAATGTAATAAATTATGTATTATAATTTGCAGGACAACGCATCAAGACAGACTGCAATTATTATATAAATATGATGATTTGCGGATAGCAGATAAACAAAATCATGTTAGAAATATTGTCTTTTTTACAGGTTTATAACTTTTAATTTGTCCGAATTTTCCAGTTACTATGCACACAGACAGTGAAAACAAGATTAGACTTTGAAACAGGTGCAAATACTTGCCTTGAAAGATGTTAACTGGGTCATCAGAGTGGTGTCTGGGTCATCAGAGTGGTGTCAGTGTCATCAGGGTGGTGTCAGTGTCATCAGGGTGGTGTCAGTGTCATCAGGGTGGTGTCAGTGTCATCAGGGTGGTGTCAGTGTCATCAGAGTGGTGTCAGGGTCATCAGAGTGGTGTCAGGGTCATCAGAGTGGTGTCAGGGTCATCAGAGTGGTGTCTGGGTCATCAGAGTGGTGTCAGTGTCATCAGGGTGGTGTCAGGGTCACTAGAGTGGTGTCAGGGTCACTAGAGTGGTGTCAGGGTCATCAGAGTGGTGTCAGGGTCACTAGAGTGGTGTCAGGGTCATCAGAGTGGTGTCAGGGTCATCAGAGTGGTGTCAGGGTCATCAGAGTGGTGTCAGGGTCACTAGAGTGGTGTCAGGGTCACTAGAGTGGTGTCAGGGTCATCAGAGTGGTGTCAGGGTCATCAGGGTGGTGTCAGGGTCACTAGAGTGGTGTCAGGGTCACTAGAGTGGTGTCAGGGTCATCAGAGTGGTGTCAGGGTCACTAGAGTGGTGTCAGGGTCATCAGAGTGGTGTCAGGGTCATCAGAGTGGTGTCAGGGTCATCAGAGTGGTGTCAGGGTCACTAGAGTGGTGTCAGGGTCACTAGAGTGGTGTCAGGGTCATCAGAGTGGTGTCAGGGTCATCAGGGTGGTGTCAGGGTCACTAGAGTGGTGTCAGGGTTATCAGAGTGGTGTCAGGGTCATCAGAGTGGTGTCAGGGTCACTAGAGTGGTGTCAGGGTCACTAGAGTGGTGTCAGGGTCATCAGAGTGGTGTCAGGGTCATCAGGGTGGTGTCAGGGTCACTAGAGTGGTGTCAGGGTCACTAGAGTGGTGTCAGGGTCATCAGAGTGGTGTCAGGGTCATCAGGGTGGTGTCAGGGTCACTAGAGTGGTGTCAGGGTCATCAGAGTGGTGTCAGGGTCATCAGGGTGGTGTCAGGGTCATTAGAGTGGTGTCAGGGTCATCAGAGTAATCACTTTTAATAAATCAAATTTCGAAGAATATTATGCATAACATAAATCAGATGAATAGTTACCAGCAATGACAATTCGGCAAAAAGTATCGTATTAACCTCGGTTACGGTGCAAGATGGAATACATCTGTTAAAACGTGTGAATTTCACTTAAGCTAAACAAATTTCGAACACAGATTAAACTGTCAAAATTAGAGTAAAAATATTTTAAAGTGCAAGAAATAAACAAAGCATAGCGCTGAAAAAATGACAAATTTAAATAGCGAAACACTGCAACTGACAATTAGCAAATTTCAACAATAGAATATGTCTCTGAAATAATATTATTTTGACAGTAAAACTATAATCATAATTCACTACCACTAATAAAAATTGACTGAATAAACCAGGTGTGTGAAGGGGATTAGACAGGTGAGTGAAGGGAGATTGGACAGGTGTGTGAAGGGAGATTAGACAGGTGAGTGAAGGGAGATTAGACAGGTGAGTGAAGGGAGATTGGACAGGTGAGTGGAGGAAGATTAGACAGGTGGGTGAAGGGAGATTAGATAGGCGAGTGTAGCGAGATTAGACAGGTGGGTGAAGGGAGATAATTAGTGTAAAAAACAAAAATATTAAAGTGTTCCAGAAAAAGCAGAGTTTATTCTAAGTTGAAAATTCTCCAAGGAAATTAGATATAGCAACAATTAAATCAGTTTAATAATAGTTGGATAATTTATATATAATTCTTATCCTATAAGCTTAAGCTCTACTAGTTTTGGAATAGTTTAAAAAAACTAAAAAATACTGAGGCCGGAGATTAAAGGAGATTAGGAATCTCTTCGTCAAGAGATTTTATTTCAGTCATGGATAACTAAAGTACAAGGAGTCACAGCTAAATGGGCAATGACTGCTTGCCTCTGCCCTGGGTGCGCGTTGACTGTCATCTTGGACTTGCAGAAGCGCCCAGAGTTTGCCTCCTTCCCTAGCAACTAAACTAAACTAGAACGTTGTCCGAACTTCTGATTTCTTTAATATCGGGTTTGAACCAAGATACCAGAATAACTAGATGTCACTCGCGCTCTCACCTACTCTTTTAATAGTAGAAAAATTAGCGTTTTTTGCCTTCAGCATTTTTACTGTTTTACCGACTCTAGACTTGATATTATGCATATTATTGCTCGTATGCTTGGCAAGCAAGAGAGAAAAGGGGTGGCGCCCCAGCCCCAAAACAGTTTGGCTTTCCAATTGTCCGTTTGTGTCTGACTTTGACCTCTCTCCTTACTGCTCTCTCATTGGCTGAGCCAGATTGGGCCTGCTCCCTAGGCTGAGTTTCGTCCGTCTGACTTTGACCTCTCTCCTTACTGCTCTCTCATTGGCTGAGCCAGATTGGGCCTGCTCCCTAGGCTGAGTTTCGTCCGTCTGACTTTGATCTCTCTCCTTACTGCTCTCTCATTGGCTGAGCCAGATTGGGCCTGCTCCCTAGGCTGAGTTTCGTCCGTCTGACTTTGATCTCTCTCCTTACTGCTCTCTCATTGGCTGAGCCAGATTAGACCTGCCTTCTAGGCTGAGTTTCGTCCCGCTTGCTTTCACTTGTGTACATCGAATAAGATACCATTGTTTATTGTCTTTAACCCTTATTATACTCCTGAGGCCGCAAGCCCCGTGGAAGGCAAGGAATTTCAGCTGCCATATTAAGTTTAAGTGACACTGCGCAGAAAAACTACTGAAAAAGAGTAGATGCTTTACTTTTTTACTAATTAAACTGTGAGTCACATAATTTCGCTATTCCAGTATCTCTGCCGAAAAATGGCCTCCAAAAACAATGATTTTGAAAGATTTTCACACAAGTAGCAAAGTACCACACGGAATGTTTCTCACTCTCAAAACTGGCTCATTTTTTGTATTTTAAAAAATCGATCGATAATATTAGAACCGAAAGATCAATAAGTATAGATACGTCGATGCCATTGTCACTGATTCAACTGGCTAAAATCCGCCCAGCCTTCGTTACTACTATCGGCAGTAGTACTAACAGTCTCATCAGCAGTAGCAGTGGCATTAACTACGGCAGACTGCTCAAATGAGCTGAAATCTGCCCAGCCTTCGTTACTACCACTGGCAGTAGTACTGGCGGTCACATCAGCAGTAGTAGTGGCGCTAAATCCAGCAGCCGACTGCTCAAACGAGCTGAAGTCTGCCCAATCGGTAGCTGCAGCAGGCTGGGCCGTAGCAAAAGCAGCAAAAGGAGCCTCCTGTTCCTGTTGTTGTTGTTGCTTTTGCATTTCCTGACGACGCCTAGCCGAGCCGGAGACAATAAAAGCCGGCCCGATTCCAGCATCCTCATCAGCATCATCATCATCGTCTCCGCTGTCAATCTCATCGATTTCGTCGTCATTCTCGGGGTCGTTCTTGCTCAGGCATGATTTATTGAAACTGTCGCTACCAACTGGCCGAGTCAAATTGAGAGACGGCGGCGGCGCCACGGCGCCAGGCGGAGCGCCAAGTATCGCTGCTGCTGCTGCGGCGGCAGTTGAGTTATTAGCAACAGTCGCAGTTGCTAGGCTATTTAATTTGGCTAAATCGCCGTCAACAAATGCTTGCCAATCGTCTGATAATTGTTGATCGCCCAATTCTGTAGCCCAATTGGACAGACAGCAATTGTTATTGATGCAGTTGGCCAGCCGGACTAGGTGCCCTCGGTATCCAGGCACGCCGTTTCTGGAGAATCGGCTAATCGCGTCAATCAGCCTATCAGGCAGCCGAGCTTCTATCAATAACTGACGAGCCAAGCGTAGCTGAGGCGAATTCGAATCGATAAAACAAACCGGAGTGGAGTTCAACACGCTTGAGCAGCAGCGCTCGGTCACAAGATGAAGAAAGCTGCACCAAGGATAGGCCAATGCCAGATTCATCAGCCGAGGCAGAGCTGAATGGGCTAACATGGTGTCAGTTAAACTGGCTGCCACACTGCCAGACAGAATGCCGCTACTACTACTACTATCAGTAGCTGCAGGCTGCAGCAGCAGCAGCTGCACCAGACGGAGCAGCAGGCGGCCAATCAGGAGGCGCGGCCGACCAACCGGCGGTTCAAGTGGCGGCCCCGCCGTGTGCGGCATCTTCGGCCAACGCTGCGACACTGGCGGCGACTCCAGCAGTTCAAGCAGAGCCGCCAGTCTGTTGCTATCCAGCAGAGCCGAGATAGCAGATTCTGCAACAATGGACAGCCGCTCAGGACTCAGCCTGTGCTGCTGCTGCTTCTGTTGCTGCGGCGAGGTCGAGGCCTGCTTCGAGCTGCCGAACGCTTCAGCTGCTGCACCCGCACCCATTCGATCGCCATCCAATTCTGGCGCTAACAGGGCTTCAGAGTCACCACCGCTGCCGCTACCGCTGCCGACAAAGTCCGGATCGTCTAGCAGAGCCAGAACAACTTGCAGCGACGCCACGGTCAAGGACTCCTCAGCTCGAGTGTCCGGCTTCAGCAGGGCTAACAGCAGGCGGTCGGTCGTTTGGCGACTCTCCAGGAGGTCCAGCAGTCCGTGGCCGCTCTTGGCTGCTTCCGTGTCTGATTTCTCCTGGTGTTTTGGATTAATTGGACTTTGAGTTCACCTTCACGGCTGAGAACCAGCGGGTGGGGCAGGTACTTCAAACTGGCTCACAGCTGTCCTCCCTCATCACTCAGGTACTTCACACTGGCTCACAGCATCCCTCCCTCGTCACTCAGGTACTTCACACTGGCTCACAGCATCCCTCCCTCGTCACTCAGGTACTTCACACTGGCTCACAGCATCCCTCCCTCATCACTCAGGTACTTCACTCACCTGTACCAGCTGAGAAGCCTGCTCACGACAATAGGCCAGCATACTGCAGATGCAATCCGCGGCATTGTAACGCCGCTCTTCCGAAGCGTCCGAGCCAGTCAACGCGTCAAGAAGGCGATCAACCAGGCCGGATCTGATCAGCCAATCGCTGGCCTCGGCGCTGATCTCCGATGCCGAGGCGCTGGCCGCTACCGCACCTGTTGAATCTTCTTCATCTCGCATAGTGACTATAGCTAGCAGGAGGTCAACTACAGCTGCAGTGGCCGTGTGGCTCACTAATTTGGCTACGAATTTACCGTTGGGCAGCGCTTTCCAATAGGCCAGTAGGCGCTTGCTCTTGCGCCTGGCCAGCAACTGCAGCACCTGAGGAATTTGTCATAATCAAGTAGTTATTGCACCTATTTATTTGTATAGGCAGGTCTAAAATCAATATTGCTGTGTCCGATTGGGTTGACAGCCTGCCGAAACTCCCTTCATTAATCTGTCTAATCTCCATTCACTCGCCTGTCTAAGCTTCCTTCACTTACCTGTCTAATCTCCCTTCACTCACCTGTCTAATCTCCCTTCACTCAGCTGTCCAATCTCCCTTCACTCGCCTGTCTAATCTCCCTTCACTCACCTGTCTAATCTCCCTTCACTCACCTGTCTAATCTCCCTTCACTCGCCTGTCTAAGCTTCCTTCACTCACCTGTCTAATCTCCATTCACTCGCTTGTCGATTCTCCTTTTACTCAGCTGTCTAATCTCCTTTCTCTCAGCTGTCCAATATTCCTTTACTTATCTGTTTTAACGTTCCTTGACTATCTGTCTTATCTTTTTAGTGCCTTCAAATTAGTGGCTTTAACACAGGGTAAACGGGAGAGTATCTATGACAAAGATGCTTCGCCACCTAATAAACATACAATTATTAAGATTGATTACCTTAGACACGAAACTGGCTGTCAAAGGATTAAGCGGCAGATCTGATTGCAAATATTCGCACAACCGATCCAGATGCCGATCTCCATCAACCAGAGCATCATTAAGCGACTCAATATCGCAGGTAAGCAGTTCGCAGCACACATTCGGATGACGATAGCGCACCTTGTCTGACAAGGCGCAGTCAGGCTCCGAGACAATGATAGAAATCATCTGCTCCATCACTGCCTCACCGCACAGGTAGGTTAATAGTTTAGAGTTCTGAGACTTGCACTCCTGAATGACGCTCTCATCGTCCAGCACTTCGGCTAGTTGTACATCAGATTTTTCCAACACCGTGTCAATGTTGGACAGCATGCAGGGCATTTGCCAAAACATGGCGGCAGATTTGGCATGCATTAATACGAGCGTAAATTTTAATGCCTTCGGATTCAAGGAATTTAGGAAATTCGAATACCTATGCTTACAATTAATATTCTGTACGCAGCATTGTGAGAAACATCAAATCAAATCAGAGCCTCTCACATCCAATCAGAACCCTTCATATCTAATCGAAACGCCTCAAACCAAATCAGAACCCCTCATATCCAATCGAAACGCCTCACATCCAATCAGAACCCCTCACATCCAATCAGAACCTCACATTCAATCAGAACCCCTCATATCCAATCAGAACCCCTCGCATCCAATCAGAACCTCACATCCAATCAGAACCCCTCACATTCAACCAGAACCCCTCACATCCAATCAGAACCCCTCACATCCAATCAGAACCCCTCATA
The DNA here is from genome assembly GCA_002269645.1 of Macrostomum lignano. NCBI lineage: Eukaryota > Metazoa > Platyhelminthes > Macrostomidae > Macrostomum > Macrostomum lignano. Next base: position 280,493 of record NIVC01002030.1, on the reverse strand, counting down.
TCCAATCAGAACCTCACAGTCAATCAGAATCCCTCACATCCAATCAGAATCCCTCACATCCAATCAGAACCCCTCACATCCAATCAGAACCCCTCACATTCAATCAGAACCCCTTATACGCAATCAGAACCCCTCATATCCAATCAGAATCCCTCACATCCAATCAGAACCCCTCACATCCAATCAGAACCCCTCACATTCAATCAGAACCCCTTATACCCAATCAGAACCCCTCACATTCAATCGGAAACCCATACCCATTCAGAACCCCTCACACCTCACACCCAATCAGAACCCTTCAAATTCAATCAGAAACCCTTACATTCAATCGGAACCCCTCAAACCCAATCGAAACGCCTCACATCCAATCAGAACCCTTCATATCCAATCAGAACCCCTCACACCAAATCAGAACCCCTCATATCCAATCAGACAACTTTATATCCAATCAGACAACTTTATATCTAATCAGAACCCCTCACACCAAATCAGAACCCCTCATATCCAATCAGACAACTTTATATCCAATCAGAACCCCTCACACCAAATCAGAACCCCTCATATCCAATCAGAAACCCCTCCCATTTAATTAGAACCCTCGCGGCCAATCAGAAGCACTTAAACTGAACCACAACCCCTTACAACCAATCAGAACACCTCACACCCAATCAGACCACTCACGCATTTTTAGATACTGTATCACCTGTCTAGCTTGTAATTTTTGTAAAAATAAGTTTGTAAAAACGGAAAATTTCATAGAATATTAAATTATAACTTCCGTTTTTTTTAATTGACGCTTAAAATGAGAAAAACAGCTGGTAACATTGCACAATAAAGTTATTAAATCAACTGAGTATATGTGGAATAAAAAACTAACAAATAAAAAGTCAAATGTGAAACTTATTAAACGATATAAAATTTTAACAAACCTAAGTAATTAATCAACAGATTTCTGTATCAATCACAATGATATCTGTCTTATACTTAAAGTAAGCATATTTTTGGGACTAAAAATATATATAGACTGGGAAGAAAGCACGTTTGAAAAATAAGTTACTGAATGTTGGACAGAGAAAAATAATTCATTTAAATCCTGCATAGAAAAATTCTGCATTGCATTGTGCGGTAAATAGCTTTAAAAATTACAAATTTATACTAAATAACCTACATTTTCAAACTATACTACTCAATCAGAAAGCTTGAAGCGATTTTTATCCAAGTTTTAGAAAATAATTCCAAAGTAAAAAGAATCTGCTGCATTGTAAATGTGAATAAATGGAATTGTTTGTTCCAGGTAGTTAATATATCTTGGCCGTCACTTGAAATTATACCTGCTAATAGTTGCTGAAGCGTATAGAATAGGAATGATAAAAAACTAATTTATTAGGCAAAGCATACTAACAATACTCATTTTAATACTGGATTACTGTCTGACTATAATATGCATTAATACTCGAAGTCTGACGAGCTGGAAAGTCTGATTTAACCGGCCAAACTAATTCTGTAATACTTAGCCTATTATATAACCGAACTGTGCCAAGCATCAGAGTTCGAGTAAAGCCATGGCTTAAAGAGAGGCTTTGATGCCAAAGCTCACAGGGGATGCCGACACGAGTATCCTAGGCTGGATAGGAACTGATTACACCTGCCTTAATGGTCGCCCCACACCCTCAATTCCCCAGCTAATGCTGGCACCCATTTTACAGCCGGGTGAGAACTGAACCAATGCAGTGTTAAGTTTCTTGCTCAAGGACACAAATTGTTCCGAGTGGGATCGGGAATCGAACCCCCGACGTTTCAGTCATGAGTCCGACGCTCTGACCACTAATACTATAGTTGAGTTCTTCCTTTAGGATGCTAACAATAGCGACTATACACGTAGTGTAGTATTCAAATGTAGTATTCAAACACAATCTATGCCACAGATACTAGAATAGCTAGATGGGCCACTCAGGGCATTTATATTTAGCAAAACAGCTTTCTACTTTCAGTTCAGTAGCAAAGAAGAATGCATAAGCTATTTTATAATAATAAGGCAGCTGAAATGAATTTGATAAGTTTAGAAGGCCAAGCTTGCAGGCGTAAACAACTTGCTAATTGGTTCAGCAATAATGTACATTAGCCAGTCCACTGAATGTACATGGCAGCTTTAAGCTGGAATTCCGAGAAAGGCAATAAAAATTGGGGCGGGCGGAGGGGGTAGTGTGGAAAGGCGCAGTTGGAACGCTTAAGCTGGGAGGTAAGAGCCAATTAATGAGCCTTACGTTTAAAAAAATTAAAATACTTCTGTTTACTTACTACTGAACTGAAAGTAGCTTGTACGCAAATGCGCTGGGTGGCCCATCTAGTCATTCTAGCATCTGTGATCTATGCCCTGTTGGTAACAGGCCGGAGTAAATTATACTGCATTTCGAAGAACGAATGCCTCGCCAGATAATTAGTACTTAATTTGAAACTTCGGAATGGATTTTTTAGACTTAATGATTAGTTAAATTCGATTATCACAACTTGACACCTCATTATTTGAAGCTGCCACCACAGCCTCGCCATCATCGGCCAGAGTGGAACTTGTTGAAGCCGTGTTCGACACCGAAGCATCAGCGCTGACAGGTTGATGAGGCCGATGCCGCCGCCAGCGTCTTCGATCCACGGTGCTGTAGGCCGGAGGCGGCGTACCGACTGCCGCATAGTGAGGCGGCGGCGGCGGGCACCGGCTACGAATTCTACTACTATTAGTAGCACTATTAGCGGCAGTAGTAGCAATAGCAATAAAATCTCGATTGCCAAAATCTGACACAATTAATCCGTTTCCACGCGGATCTAACATAATTCGAGAATCTCTCGGCCTGAGCTGCCGGCCGCAGGCGAGACAGCAGGACAAAGCGACGCCTAATTCCATTAGGCTTAACAGCATAGCTAATCCGCTAGTGATTAGATCGGCTAGATCTGGCGGAGATCGCCTACTACTAATAGTAGATTGCGCCACATTAAAATACTGATGCGCTTCAACAATATAGGCGTGCAAAGCAATGCCGCTGCAGCTTAGAAGGATTAAGCTGGCTAAGCAGGCTGCCTGGCACAGTACGAACAGGCCCAGCACAGTGCCAAACTGTTTCCTCCGGCTGGTGGCGATGCCGTGACAGGCGGCTGTCAGAATTACGGCTCCGGCTATTAGTCTGGCGAATACGCAGCTGCCGGCAGATTCCTTTGATCTGGGTGGGAGATTAGCCATCCCTTAGTTGGTTGCGGTTAAATATATGAGGCGGTACTCAACACAGATGGAGAGGGATAGAATAAGAGGAAGATAATGGCGGAGAGAAGGGAGAAGAGGAGGGAGAGAAGGGGAGAGAGAAGAGAGAGGAGGGAGAGAGAAGGGGAGAGAGAAGGGGAGAGAGAAGGGGAGAGAGGAGGGAGAGAGAAGGGGAGAGAGAAGAGGAGGGAGAGAAGGGGAGAGAGAAGGGGAGAGAGAAGAGAGAGGAGGGAGAGAGAAGGGGAGAGAGAAGGGGAGAGAGAAGGGAGAGAGAAGGGAGAGAGAAGGGGAGAGAGAAGGGGAGAGAGAAGGGGAGAGAGAAGAGAGAGGAGGGAGAGAGAAGGGGAGAGAGAAGGGGAGAGAGAAGGGGAGAGAGAAGAGAGAGGAGGGAGAGAGAAGGGGAGAGAGAAGGGGAGAGAGAAGGGGAGAGAGAAGGGGAGAGAGAAGGGGAGAGAGAAGGGGAGAGAGAAGGGGAGAGAGAAGGGGAGAGAGAAGGGAGAAGAGGAGGGAGAGAAGGGGAGAGAGAAGGGGAGAGAAGGGGAGAGAGAAGGGGAGAGAAGGGGAGAGAGAAGGGAGAGGAGGGAAGAGAGAAGGGGAGAGGAGGGAGAGAAGGGGAGAGAGAAGGGAGAGGAGGGGAGAGAGAGAAGGGGAGAGAGAATGTAAGGGAGAAGAGAAGGGAGAGAAGAGGGAGGCAATACACGAGAGGGGGGAGGTATGAGATTGGGAAGGGAGAGGAAAGACAAGAGACAAGCAGGAAGACATCAGGTGCAAGGAGCATCAAACAATACCAAAGAGAACAATTTACAAATAAAAGAAGCCAAACCAAACAGACCTGGTGGCAGCTACAGCAGACAAAATAAGGTCAGCTGTGGCGCACAGAGCCTGCACCAGAGACATCACAAATAAGCTCTCATTGCGAATACGGCGCCTAGTCAATCCAAATAGGCATATACAGAATCTGTGCCAAAGGTAATAGCCTGTCTGCTGCTGCACTGCCGAGTCAGCTGATGGCATAGCAGCATTGTTGACACTGATAGTGGATATTGACACTGGGCACTGACTGTTATCAGTCTGTGGTACAGTGTCCCCTGCAGCCATTTTATGGGCAATGATAGACAAGCTGATCTAAATGACCTGTTTTGTTTTAGCTGTGTTAACCACTTGTTGAAAATGAACAGAAAAAAAGTAATTAAACAATTTTATAGTCATGGTTCTATGGGATTAGGAATATTAGAAGGCATTTTTTAGGATAATAAGTCAAAAGTATATATTAGGCCTTAACAGCTTTGCCTATTGTCTTATTGTTAAAATATTAGACAAAACGAGTATTAAACATTTTATTTTTGTACTTAGGGGCTTAGTATAATACCCTAATGGCATTGTCATTTTGACCTTATACTATATCATTCTATTGGTATTTTAGCTTTAAACTGTCTATATAATATAAAATACCTTCAAAAAAAATATATTATCCTTTAAAAGAATATTATTACCTTGTTTTGCTAAGCAATAGATAATTTTTACTAAAGTATTTGTATATATATAAAGTCTTCATATTTTTGCTATGTAAAATCGTATATTGTCACCTAGTTATAATTTTGATCTTGAAAGTAAATAATAAAAATATCTAATCATCTATGAAGTAATATATTAGGATTAAAAAATATGAAAATATATTACTTTCAAATATTACCATACTGGTATACTTAAACATGAATTCTGGCTATTTTGCCAGCAAACCATTTTGCCCATAGACTGTTTTGCCTATAAGCCAGTTTGACTATAGGCATTTAGACCACAATAGTGATTTGATTATATGTACCTATCCATATTACTAAGCAATATTTAGCTTTTCAATGCTAATGTTTTATCTTTAATATATAATAAAATATAAATACTAGGCACCCAATCTATGAAAGGAAGGGTATACCTATATGATAAAAATTTCTGTCATATATTGGCCTTACCTATATTGCACATATTGTATATATAACTTAAGTTACGCTTATAGCAACTTTAAACTATTATTCACTTGTGTCATAACAATGATTGTAGCAATAAGTCAATTCTAAGGCTAAGCCAATGACATATAGTTCATAATTTCCAAAAGACAATATTAAAAATTTCTCTTTGCTTTCAGAAAATGTTTTATTTTTATAATAACTATACAATTGCTAGTTGCTAAGCAATTGCTAATTGCTTAAAATTTGCAAGTATATCTAGAGTATTCTTCTTTGTCAGTTTTTGATAACTTCAGCATTGATGCTATCAAATTGTTTGCAAAATCATTTAGCATTTTTAGTGTTTTTCCTCCATAGTTTGGAAGGTGACATGTACGCCGGGATTTCCCAGTATACAATAAGGGTCTTACCATTTTTAGTGTACATCATGACACAGCAGATACATTGTGTCAAATAACAATTTTTTTATATTGGTGCACACACCTACAACCTCAAACCTCAAAGCCTACAAATGAGGTCTTGTCATTTTTTCTAGCATTGAACCCAGCATATACTAAGACATAATCTAAACTATGGTTTTTCCCATAGTCTTGTAGAGGCCCTTTTTGGTAAAAATTCCCGCACAGATAGGCCTTTGAATATGTGTGCCACACTTGCAGCATAGAACCATTTCTACCACATATAGCCATGTACATAGTGTGCACAGCAAATTTTATGCTGCTATGCAATGTTAGTATGCCGTGTGCAGTGGTACAATGCAAGAGAGTCAATAGTGCAGCTCATATATCAAGACCAAATTGAAAATCTGTTAAACTGAAATAATATTCTTATTATTGTAAATGTTTTTTTATTTTCTTAAGGATTTATATATAGTTCTATATGTTTCAACAAATATTTATTGATTTTATGATATAACAAAGACATTTTCTATAGTTTTATTTAAACTGTTTACTTTTTGAAAAAGTTTATCCTAATACTAAAACTTCTGCAAATAAAAACCTTACACTGGTGGCATTGCAAATTTTACTTATTGTTTTTTAATGTTAGTCTTGATAAATGATGTCTTCATTTTTATAGCAATTTAAGTCATCTATGTGTAGTGTGCATATAATTGTTGCAATGGCAAAAAGGTCCTTTATTCTTGCAACTGCAAAAAAGGTCATTTATTGTCACAACTCCAAAAAGTTCTAAAATTATATAAAAAGCACATAAGTCATTTTGATCAGACACAGGCTTGGAGGAAAAATGGTCCATGGCTGAATAGTCTATGGCCAAAATGGTTTAGGGGCAAAATGACCAATTACCTTAAATATGAATAAATAGTAGTGATCTAACATAATTGTAACTATGCTTATTGATATGGGAAAATTTAGGGTGGCACTTTTTAGCAAAATTTGGTTTTGGATTGTACTTGTATGAGGGGTAATCAAAAAGTTCTGCAATCTCTTGTTATAGCTTTTAGGTATAGAATCAGAAAAAGCCAAAAACTTATACATATGCGGCTATATCTGTTTGCTATATTTATATGCATTTTTGGCTTCCAAATATGCCCTAGTCAAATTTTACAGCCATATATTTCCCATGTGTTTTCATTAGCTGATGGAACCATCAAAAGACAATGTTTGCTTCTATATCTTTATGCACATGCAACTTGGCTGCAGAGCAATTGAGATTTATACTGATCTAGTGAATGTTTTAGCTGACTCTGCTCCATCATTTGAAATGGTTGCCCACTGGGTGCGCCATTTCTCAGAAGGCTGGGACAGCTTCAACAATGAACCAAGGTCTGGCCGACCTTGGATATTCGTTACCAAAGATGTTGTGGCCTATGGTGATGCAATAATTCATGAGGATCGGAGCATTACGCTGAGATTCCTTGCCTATGAGCTTGGTGTTAGCTATGGAAGTGCTCATAACATCATGCCTGAGCAACTGGGCCGCACAAAGACCTGCGCTTGGTGGGTACCCCATATTCTTACTCTAGAGCAGCAAGCAGAGAGGGTGTGCATCTGTTGCTTGTGGCTGCAAATGTTTGAGCCCCACAGCCCACGATGACTGTTGGATGTCATCACAGGAGACAAATGTTGGATCGCCTTCTTTGCCATGAAGGATGAGCAGTCCAAAATGGTCTGGCTAGCAGAAGATGAGCCAAGGCCTGAGGTGCTAAAGACCGGATTCTGCAGTTAGAAGCAGATGTTCACTATTTTTTTTATTCTTAGGGTGTTGTATCGGTGAAAATCTTTACAGCAGGTGCCACAATGACTGCCAGGTACTACACAGACACTGTTCTACCAGGCGTGCTACAGGAGTGGTAGGAATGTGTGCAAACCAGGCATGGACCTCAACTCCTGCTGCACCATGACAATGCGGCATCGCACAGAGCAGACTCAACCATGGCATACCTGGAGCAACAAGGGGGTCCAGCTGCTGCCCCATCTACTCTACTTTTTAGACCTAGCACCTTGCGACTTTTGGCTGTTCTGGAGGATCAAATCCATCATTTTTGGGAAGCTATTTTCACATATACAAGACCTTGTAGTACATTTAGCTCTATAGGATATACCAACTTTGGAGTACCATGAATGCTTTCAGTCATGGTGCACACACATGCAACAGTGCATAGATGGTGGTGGAAAGTTACTTTGAGGGAATGTAACAATGATTAGATGCCTCAGTTGCTGTAACACTGAGTTATGAGATCACTTACAGAACTTTTTGATCACCCTTGTAGCTAAAGAGATCTTGGGCACTAGTGCAGTTTTGTTTGCAAAATTATTTTTTTTTAATTTGTGCTAAGTTCTAATGATTGATAATGCTAACAAAATTTCAACATCATTGTCACGTTGGTCAGCAAAATTTCATAGAATTATTTTTCATTTGAATATACGCGCCAGTGCCAAGGATTTGAATCAATGATTTGAGTGATAATGCAATGTGGCAAAGAAGTCTACCTTGTGAGTTATCTTATCTATGGCCTAAAGGGGTGGTCTGATAATTGCTAAGTGCAAGGGGGTGGAAATAGCAAAAAGTTTTTACTAAATCTATTTTTTCTAAAGCAAAAAGTATTCTTATAAGCATATTCTACATTTTGTGGACCCATATAACCCAACCCTATATATGAACACCATTGAAGGCACATAAGCTCATTGCAAGGCCAAGTTCTAGCAGCTTAAAGAGGACTTATAGTGAGCTCTTTGAGTCCTATATTTAGGAGTTTATATGGTAGCGTGTGCATAGAGATCTAGAAGCAGCATTTGCTAACATCCTGTATTGGATCCATCATTATTATTAACAACAATTGATCCATAACTATTGTGGCAGTTGTGTGCCACTGATGAAAACAGTTAGTGAATTTATTAACCGTTGCACTAATGACTTTAAAGCTATTACTAATATTTTAATTGTCCGCTCGTTGTCAAGAAATTCCAGTTAAAGTTTATTCTTCCCTTGCTTGGAAAATGTTTCTTCCCCCCGCTGGAATCCAAGTTAAAATTTGTTATATTTTTTTATTTTTCGTGTGTTAACGAGCCTATCCACCGGAGGGCTCTATTCTCAGGACTTTTAGTCCAGATGGGCATCCAGCAGCACCCCCATCTGATGCTTGTAATATTTTCTCCTAATATTTATACTGCCTCTGATGGCCGCCTTATTGCATGCTTGCGTTTCTTTTTCTTTCCCCCCTCCCTTCCTCCCTCGTGCTCGTACTTGCTTTGTTTCGTCACTCTCTTTCGCGTTTTGTACTAACAGTTAGCCTTTATCTTATTTAGTCAATGCACCGGCACCCATGACATCAATACTTGTCAAAAATAATGGTTACTTAATTCATTTGATTATTAGCATTTTAAAACCTGCTCAGCCAATAAATAATAACAGCTAATAAACACTAAATCCAAACCAAATTTATTTCTATTGACATAGGCCATAGTATTTATTAAGTCATTTGCCCGTGGGGCATAAAATAACCAAAGTTCTCATCTCAAAGAAAGCTCTGAGACTTATTTGTTCCATAATACATAAATTATGGTGGTGGCAGCAACTACCCTACTGAAAGTAACAAACTCAGCTATTTGACGTATTATCTTACGGAGTCAGGAATCTCCGACTACAATGTTTCATCGATTCGAATGACCTCGCCGCTACACGACCGCTTCGCTACGATTACGACTACCCTCCCCCTGGACTTGAGAACCTGGCAGTTGGAGTAAAAGGAGAAAATTTTCCTGTTGAGTTTCGTTTGCGCGATTTTTCCGGTTTTATTTGTGTGAACTCAATGTCAGCGGCAATTCAAATGTGGAATCCGCCCTACCTCACTGGTGTCAACCAATATTTCAAAAACCCAAGAACTACCAAAAAATTCTTCTTCGCCCCCACCTTACTATACTAAGCTACAAACTCCTTTTCTAGTTTCCAGTTACATTTATAATTGTTATAAACAAACCAACAAAAGTTTTACATGTTATAATAGTTCCTTGCACTCCCAATAGTAAGAAAATAAAGTTAGAATTATTTGCTTAGCTAAATTCAAAAGAAAAATAATTTTTCCAATTAAACTGCACTAGCACTAGATCTTTTCTAGAGGCTTTTCATAGTACCAATTCCAGAATCAAAATCGGTTTGGATCTTCCAAGAAAAACAGCAGTATAACTATTTAATTCTGTTGAATGTTTGACTGCCTTAACAACCTCACTTAGCACAACTTTTCACTTTCCTCTTGGCAATTGTCATTCAATAATAAAAACTTTATAGCACATATCTCCCTCTAGTTATGGAGACAAAAAGTTATACTTCACAAATTGGTTCTGGTTCTGTAACCAGAACAAGCAATATGAAAAAGCCCCTAGTGGCAAGCTACAGTTTAGTTTATAGAGATTTGGAGCACCTTATATAATTTCCTGTAAGGCCATAATAATAAATATAATATAATATGAATTGAAAATTCTCTTTTAAGCATTTTAAATCATCTTTTAAGCAAGCATTTTAATACCAAGTTTGATAGGTAGAGGGATTTTCCACTAAATTTAATTTCATTTCAAATTTCATATTTTGGCTAAATATTGGCTAGATACTGATACTGGTACTGATAAGTGATGAACTATAATGCTTAACTTCCCATCTTCCCTTTCTTGAGGGAGCTCAAACTCAGCTTAGGGCTCTCAGTCTCAGGCTTAGGGAGGGCGAGGCTAAGCCACAAATTACAAAACTAAAAATATCAATATACACTTAAGCACAGAATGGCTTAGTATCTCAGATATGAATGAGTAGTCACGAAGGCCGACCTTACCAACCAATAATTTAAACTTTCGAACAAAGCCTTGTCCAGTTGTCACTGTCAGTCATGTTTGGTTGTCGAAGAAGATCGGATCGAGCCAGCCAGCCAGCCACGAAAACTCCTTTCAAAGAAATGCCAATTTAAAACTGCTATAGAGATTTGCAAAAAAAATATTAACAAAACACAGTAACATTAAGCAGTATTAAAACAGTAAAAACAGTAACTATTAATAAATTATAAATAATTCACAAAAACAATTTGTTTCGTTTTTAACGTGTATATTACTTGATTTTTAGAGGGGGTGCTGTCGTCATCATCATCAGATGTCGTTGTTCAATATTTCAACGTTAAGCAAGCAATGCAGCTTTAAACTTGTAAGTTGTAGGGCCTATTATACTACAAAACATGCATGAAAGAATGGCATATGGATGATATGGAGAATGGAGAATGTAATCCTAATGTATTGTATGATAACATGTCCATTTATCTCTCAGGATCTTGTAATGACTAAGTTACAGTTAATGATATGAAACTTTAAAACTGTTCAACAGATTTTAGTTTTCCACTATTTAATCTATCTTAATAATATATCTGATGACTGTGTTACCTGGGCCTAGCCTAGTGCCATGGTAAATCTAGTCCTACTTAAGTTTTTAGCTGAAAATATTGCTGATGGTTGGTGCCTAATTTTTTTTGTCCTAAATATTATAAATTATAAAATAACTTTTCAGTTTTCTATGATTTTTTGGGCTTCTTGAAGTTAATGTTGATAAAATAGTTGCAATTTTGATAGGATCATAATTCCGTCTCTATAGGGGTTTTTGATGGTGCTGATTAGTGATTTCAAATTTGAGCTCCATTTTTTGGTAGCTTTAACCTAATTATATGTAGCTTAAAGCCAATAAGGGGTTGTAGCCTAGGGTGCTGGTCATTTCGTCAACTGCTAGTTCGTCAACTGGGTTGACGAATTGACTAACATTTTAAGGTGGTCTCACTTGCAGTTGACGAAATGACCAAGGTTTTAGATTGGTTCATTAGTCAGTTGACGAAATGACCTGAGAATGTTAGTTACTTCGTCTACAGTTTGCAAATGTCATAACATGTACATCAACTAACGCATGTCATATCCGCTATTACCTTTGTTATTATCGGGTATTATCCCAGAAACTCCCAGATTTTCCGGAACGTTCTCTATTAATTTGTATACATATGCAGCAAGCATGCCGCTACAAAGGCAAGATTGATCTTTCACGCTTTCCACCTTCTTCTTCGACTACTTCTGAATTCACCACAAAAAGAACCACCGATGAACCAACTGACTTAATCTCTCAATCCATCTTCGCACCCACCCCCAAACTGTCAACGTGCCCTGTCTCTGTAACTTGAACCAGCGCCCCTTGCGCTGACACCTGTTCTCTCAATCCATCTTTGCACCCACCCCCCAAACTGACAACGTCTCTGTCTCTGTAACTGTCTCTGTAACTTGAACCAGCGCCCCTTGCGTTGACACCTGTTCTCTCAATCCATCCTCGCACCCACCCCCCCCCCCCCAAGCTGTCAATGTGCGCCCTGTCTCTTTTACTTGAACCAGTGCCTCTCGCGTTGACACCTGTTCTCTCAATCCATCTTCGCACCCACTCCCCCCCCAAGCTGTCAATGTGCGCCCTAGCTCGTGCACCCTATCTTGGTCTTGGTTTCAATCAAAACGTGGGTGGTGTCGGAGGGGAGGGGTATAGGCAGGTAGGCAGTTCTTGTGAGGTGCGAATTGGCACCAGGTCTTATCCCCAACTATCATGTCTCAACAACCCCACCAGCCAAACCAATCCAAAATACTTTAAACCTGACACTGCAACCTCCTCAAACACTATATAATGGAGTAGGGTTTCAGGAGGGCCACTCAATTTTTACATCTTTGGATGGATACTGATAAGTGTATTCAGTGCTCAGAGACTGTGCGGCCACGTCAACAGGCCATACAGTGCGATTCATGCCAAAAGTGGCAACATCGAACTTGTGGGACTAGAATCTCACAAGCAGAGTACAGGCAGCTTATGCGGCAGGACGTGTTTGTATGGTCGTGTGCCACTTGTCAGGCAAGACCAGCGGTGGAGCCTGCGGCGGAGCCTGCGGTGGAGCCTGCGGCGGAGGCAGAAGACGCAGCAGGTCTACTGGCCGAAATGTATGCTGCCGAAGCAGGTGAGAAATTCTATATTTAATAACATATGCTATAACATATCTTTTCTAATAAGACAGGCTAATTACAATAAAATAATTGACAACAATTTTAAATAAATATTATAGACATTATGGTTAGTACCCTAGGAACTGCTCTTAAAAAAATTAAAAAACACGTTTCTTCCTCGCAGGGCCCTTCCAAGAGCCGGTCCGTCTCACTGAAGTCTCGATGGAAGGTCTGGAGCCTCAGGTGCTCCCAGAAATTGATGAGGCCAACGATCTAGAGGAATTCGTCATTGTTCGCAATGGCACCAAGAAGCAAAAGCCGTCACTGGGCAACTCGACGCCGGAGGTCTGTGTCATGGACTTCGAAGCTGCGGCATGGCAGGCTTTACGGTCCGTGTTTCCGGCTGCAAGGTTCCAGGGCTGCCTGTTTCACTTCGCGCAGGCGATATTTCGTCGCTTGCAGCACCTGGGCCTGCAGCAGGCCTATCTGACAGATCCTGGCACCCGCGACTTCGCTCGCATGCTCATGGCGCTCCCCTACCTGCCGGCCGAGCACATGGGCGAGGGTCTGGCGCAGATCGTTGCTGGTGTGCACGCGCCGCTGCTGCTGGACCTGGCCGAGTACGTGAGCGCAACCTGGCTGTCGAACCCGGTCCACGGAGTCCACGAAGTCAGTGTGTACTGCCAGTCAATACGTACCAACAACGAGGTCGAGGGCTGGCACCGGAGACTCAAGCAGCGGGCCGAGAGAGTGCAGTTGACACTCTACCCACTCCTGCACCTGCTGCACATGGAGGCCAAGCTTGTGCCAGTGCATGCCGCGCTGGTGAACCAGGGTGCTCAGGAGCGCCAGCACAGAGCACGGTACGAGCGTCTGCAGACGAGTGTGGAGCGGTACTGGGCGCAGTACCGCACTGGTGAGTTGTCAATCCGTGCATTCCTGCTCCGGTGCTCGCGCCTCGGCCACGTTCCCCAGTTTGCGTACAGACAGCGGCAACAGGAGCAGCAGCAGCAGCAGCAGCAGCAGCAGCAGCAGGACTAGTACCTAAAGTGTATATAGGTATTAGTGTATACAGTGTAGAAGTGGATAAGTGTACTGTACACTCTGCGCATATCTTCAGCTTTATATTTGATTGTGACCTTTGTGGTGGCCTTTGTGATCTTTGTGATTTTGTGCAATGCATTTTCCTTTTTTTACCATACAAACTGCATCTTTGTGGCAGTAACTCCGCCATTGTCTGGTCCCAAGCACAGAATGAGAAAGGAGGAGGGCTGCATGCGGGGCGTGTATTATTGGCAGTTGACGAAGTGACCAAAAGTTGACATCGTCCCATTGAACAGTTGACGAAATAACCAAGCTTTGAAAGTATCCTATTGGTTGGTTGACGAAACGACCAATATGGGGAACGGGTTGACGATGTGTCCAGTTGACGAAATGGCAGTTGACGAAATGACTAGGATCCGTAGCCTAGTGGTTAGGGCGTCGGACTCACGACTTGAAGGTCGGGGGTTCGATTCCTGATCCCTCTGCAACAATTTGTGTCCTTGAGCAAGACACTTAACTCTGCGTTGCTTCAGTTTACCCAGCTGTAAAATGGGTACCAGCATTAGCTGGGGTAATTGAGGGTGTGTGTGGCGACCCCCCAGTCCTTGGACTGAACAGCCGTACGCAGCCTTCAGATGCGCCGCGCAATAGCTGCGGCTGAGCTGTCGGTTGCACATCTGCCCATTGGCCAGGTGTAATCAATTATTAATTATTATATTAAAGCCAACCATCGGGGCATGGGGAATGGGGGGTTTTAGGGTGGGGAGATTCTTTGTGAGGAAGTATTTTATCAACATAAACTTTAAGAAGCCCAATTTTTCTATTCTGAAATTTCTAGAAAAAATCCCAGCCCTAGTGCCTAGCCCTAGCTAAGTCTTAAATATTCATACTTCATAAAATAAGCTTATTTACAAGTTGTAAAACCTAGATATGGCTATTACAGGCCTAGCCTAGACTTAGGCCCTATACCCTAGGCCTATCTTAAAGTTTATAATAGACTAGCTAATAACAATAATATTTTTATTAAGTGAGCATACTATGGGATGGGCATTTGCCAATGCTTCTATTTTAGTAAATTAGTCATTGTATTTAAACCTTTGTTTGGTTGGGCATAGTTATATCATTAAATATCATTTTATTCTTATCCTTAGTTAAATAATATTAGTATCAATATAATATTAATAACTAGACTAACACATACCTATCTTGGCAGCTAAGGAATATATAATTTTATAGCAAGCATGCACTTTATAATGCCTGGGACCTAGGACTAAGAGGCACTGTTTTGACTATGACTTTGTTGGGGCCAAGCGCCTTGCTGCCTGATATCCTCCATATAGACTTAAACAAGCCCCTAACTTTTTTCATTATGATTTGGTGCATTTTACATCCTGGGTGTTTTACTTGTCCCTGTGGTTAATTTCTCTCTAAATTTTAATTGCAATGACCAAATTATAATAGAGGTTTTATTGATTTCACTGATGTTAAAGGACTCTTTTTGTCAAAATTGTACCATGATCAAGGTTGTAGTAGACTATAATTAACCTTTGAGCATAAGTCTTAAAATAGGTCTAAGTATTAGTCTAAGTATATAAGTCCAAGTATTAGTCTAATTATTATTAATAACTTTGAAAGGCAAAGGCTAGCTTATCGCACAAAATAGTTTGCTCTGCTGAATTCAGTATGCAGAAAGATATTGGAAAAAAGGTGCCCTTCCCAAGCAAAGTGGGAAGCATATTTATGGCAGTATATTTGGGGTAGATACATCCTAAGCTTTGTAGAAGGAAGGCAGTGGAATGCACATAGACAATGGAGAAATAGACAATAGGGTAAGTCACACACAGATAGACAGACAGAGATAGATGAAGAACCAGACAGACACAGTGATTCAGTCAAGGGGAGAAAGTGCATATAGAAAACAGGAAAAGTTCATAATGTCCATGGCTCAAATGCCACAAGTATATTCTTTATTTCTTATTGGTAGTGTTCTTTTTATATACTAGTAACATTCTTATTCTATACTAATTAACATTTTAGGCCTAAGCAGTATATTATTGTTATTAGTATATGTATTGCATATATATGTATATCTCTTATAGTCCTAGGTGTTTTCAAGATTAGAGGGTCATGTCCTTTGGTATTCTATATGTATACTCCAAGATCTACTTTGTTTCCTTCTAAATTCAGTATTCTACCTTTTTGTAGTAAATACCATACAAATTCTCTCCATTTCACTTTACTAAAAAAATTAACTAAGTCAGATTCTAAGTCTTGTTAGTTTATTTTTTCTAATGCTTCAGTTTTTTATTAGCAAGTTTTTGAGCTATTGCAAATTATTAAGAAGACTTTGACTACTAATATCAGCATGTAGCATGTAGCATAAAAGAGAGCCATAGGCCAGCCTAGTGGTCTAGGCTCAATTATAAGTGCAATCATTAATTTGGGGGGTAAATTGGAATCTCAGCTTTGGTCTACTTTTACAATTGATATCCTTGAAGACCAAACTTCAGTGCATTATAAAGTAAAAAACAACATTCTTAATGATTAATAATGTTAGGGCCACTGTACATTCCTGTGTGAGTGAATGTCTATGCATATGACTGCATACATATCCTTGTGCTTATGTGCCTACTCAGGGGTGTTGGTGGAATAACCAGTAATGCCTCTTGCCAGTTGTGTAAAAATGTGAACAAAGCCTTCTCTATCCTTTAATAAGAAATTGATAGCAGAAAAATTAAATACTATAAAATTTCGATTCACTTTTTCAGAATTCCTCAAAGTTCCCAAAAAGTAATCAAAGATGTTAATTCTATTCTCTTCTGCCACCAGTAGCCGCCATTTGGTAGTTGCTAAGCAGGCAGTTATTCTGTTATTAGCCCTAGCAACTATTGTATGCTTATTACAAGTACCAGTTAGTGTTCATTGCAAACGGCACTCGGTTGCCATAGATACAAAATCAACGCCAGAAAGTGTTGGCAGCGATTTTGTTGCCACAGAGGATTGGCAGGTAGTGCAGCCCGGTCAGCGGATTCCACCTGGCCTTCATGTGCGCATGAATATTCAGACTGGGCACACCGAGGCCAGGCTAATGCCTCCCTCTAATGCCAATGATAATCCGGCTAGCGCATCTAATCTACCAGCCCTGGTTGCTAATGACAACAAGGATCCTAGTACTGGCGATGAGGATGCTGCTAAAGAAGAGAAAAACAATAATATTGGCGGACTGTCTGGCCAAGCCTTGCGCGAAGCTCTGAGCAGTAGACGAATGAAGGAG
The DNA here is from genome assembly GCA_002269645.1 of Macrostomum lignano. Lineage (NCBI taxonomy): Eukaryota > Metazoa > Platyhelminthes > Macrostomidae > Macrostomum > Macrostomum lignano. The sequence goes on along the minus strand of NIVC01002030.1, from coordinate 263,513 downwards.
GCTTTGAAAAAGATTAAAGCTGAAAATTTGGCATCTGGTCAGACTGGCGATCAAGATGGAGAGTCCATTGTTCAACAGTTTCGTAGCTATGAAGATTTGAAGGTTAGTTCGGCTGGTGAATAACTAATGATGTGTTAATAGTTCTTTTTATGCGACTCTCAGCTGAAGTGCCTGAGGGGAATGGGATAGCCAGCTGAAGTGCCTGAGGGGAATGGGATAGCCAGCTGAAGTGCCTGAGGGGAATGGGATAGCCAGCTGAAGTGCCTGAGGGGAATGGGATAGCCAGCTGAAGTGCCTGAGGGGAATAGGATAGCCAGCTGAAGTGCCTGAGGGGAATGGGATAGCCAGCTAAAGTGCCTGAGGGGAATGGGATAGCCAGCTGCAGTGCCTGAGGGGAATGGGATAGCCAGCTGAAGTGCCTGAGGGGAATGGGATAGCCAGCTAAAGTGCCTGAGGGGAATGGGATAGCCAGCTGCAGTGCCTGAGGGGAATGGGATAGCCAGCTGAAGTGCCTGAGGGGAATGGGATAGCCAGCTCCCAGCTGCAGTGCCTGAGGGGAATGGGATAGCCAGCTGAAGTGCCTGAGGGGAATGGGATAGCCAGCTCCCAGCTGAAGTGCCTGAGGGAATGGGATAGCCAGCTCCCAGCTGCAGTGCCTGAGGGGAATGGGATAGCCAGCTAAAGTGCCTGAGGGGAATGGGATAGCCAGCTGCAGTGCCTGAGGGGAATAAGATAGCCAGCTGCAGTGCCTGAGGGGAATGGGATAGCCAGCTGAAGTGCCTGAGGGGAATAGGATAGCCAGCTGCAGTGCCTGAGGGGAATGGGATAGCCAGCTGAAGTGCCTGAGGGGAATGGGATAGCCAGCTAAAGTGCCTGAGGGGAATGGGATAGCCAGCTGCAGTGCCTGAGGGGAATGGGATAGCCAGCTGAAGTGCCTGAGGGGAATGGGATAGCCAGCTCCCAGCTGCAGTGCCTGAGGGGAATGGGATAGCCAGCTGAAGTGCCTGAGGGGAATGGGATAGCCAGCTCCCAGCTGAAGTGCCTGAGGGGAATGGGATAGCCAGCTCCCAGCTGCAGTGCCTGAGGGGAATGGGATAGCCAGCTAAAGTGCCTGAGGGGAATGGGATAGCCAGCTGCAGTGCCTGAGGGGAATAAGATAGCCAGCTGCAGTGCCTGAGGGGAATGGGATAGCCAGCTGAAGTGCCTGAGGGGAATAGGATAGCCAGCTGCAGTGCCTGAGGGGAATGGGATAGCCAGCTCCCAGCTGAAGTGCCTGAGGAGAATGGGATAGCCAGCTCCCAGCTGAAGTGCCTGAGGGGAATGGGATAGCCAGCTCCCAGCTGCAGTGCCTGAGGGGAATGGGATAGCCAGCTCCCAGCTGGAGTGCCTGAGGGGAATAAGATAGCCGGCTGAAGTACCTGAGGGGAATAGGATAGCCAGCTGCAGTGCCTGAAGGGAATGGGATAGCCAGCTCCCAGCTGAAGTGCCTGAGGGGAATGGGATAGCCAGCTGCAGTGCCTGAAGGGAATAGGATAGCCAGCTGAAGTGCCTGAAGGGAATAGGATAGCCAGCTGAAGTGCCTGAGTACCGTGTAGACACAACAGAAAGCAAACCCAATGTACTTTTATAACCAATTCTCAGTCTGACTTCGCCAAGATCAACGCTGGCATCAAGACGGACCTGGAGGTGATCAAGGAGCTGCTGGCCGAATGGCGCAGATCAACGGCAGATCGGGCTAATCGAATTCGAATACTGTCCGAGTTTGAGTATCACCTTCGGCAGATTGATAATGCGCAAAATTTTGTACAGCTCGGCGGATTAGAATTGCTAATGAGCCAGATTAATGGCACTTTTAGTAACGGATCAGAGTCGGTTGATAATGAATCCGCCGCTGCCGCCCTGCGAGTTCTGGCCGCTTGTTGCCAAGGCAACGCCCCTGTGCAGGTTGGTGGTGGTATTTCAATGCCTTTCTGATTTTAACTTACTCAGTATATTTTATATTGAATGAGTTCTATCTGCTCATGAGGTTTTAATTTGATCCTTTGAATTGCATCTGATCATAGGGTTATATTCTGATCATTTAGGGTTACATCTGGTCATTTAGGGTTACATCTGGTCATTTAGGGTTACATCTGGTCATTTAGGGTTACATCTGGTCATTTAGGGTTACATCTGGTCATAGGGTTACATCTGGTCATTTAGGGTTACATCTGGTCATAGGGTTACATCTGGTCATTTAGGGTTACATCTGGTCATAGGGTTATAATCTGAGCATTTAGGGTTATAATCTGATCATTTAGGGTTACATCTGATCATTTAGGGTTACATCTGGTCATAGGGTTACATCTGGTCATTTAGGGTTACATCTGGTCATCTAGGGTTACATCTGGTCATCTAGGGTTACATCTGGTCATTTAGGGTTACATCTGGTCATAGGGTTATAATCTGAGCATTTAGGGTTATAATCTGATCATTTAGGGTTATAATCTGATCATTTAGGAAGCATTAAGCATAACAGTTTGCAGGCAATTCACTTTTGCTTTCACCAACAACAACAATAACAATAACAATTGCTCCACAGGTGGCCGCCATCAAAGCCGGTTTCCTTCCGGTGCTGCTGCGGGCGATGCTGGCTGGCAGCGGTCTGGAGCAGCAGACTCGATCGGCCAGCGTGCTTGCTTTGGCCAGCCTGTGCAGAAATTTCCCCCTGGCTCAGGTTAGTTGGCTATAATTGCAGTGTTGTCTTTTATATGAGGTTTTAAGGGACTTCTTAGACTTTAATACGCTTCTAGTGTAGGCATTGAGCTTTGAAGACCGCTCTTGGTATCTAAGGTGAGATTTTAAGACGCTTCTAATATCTAGGGTGAGATTTTGAGACGCTGTTAACAGCTGGGGTGAGATTTTGAGGATTCTAAAATCTGGGGTCAAATTTTGCGAATTTTAATTTGTGGGGTGAGAATTTGAGGATTCGAATATCTGGGGTGAGATTTTGAGGATTCTAATATCTAGGATGAGATTTTAAGAATTCTAATATCTGGACAGAGATTTTGAGGATTCTAATATCTCGGCTGAGATTTTGAGAAGTCTCTAATGTGTGGGGTGAGATTTTTAGGAGTCTAACTAATATCTGGGTTGAGATTTTTAGGAGTCTAACTAATATCTGGGTTGAGATTTTTAAGAGTCTAATATCTGGGGTGAGATTTTAAGGATTCTAATATTTGGGATGAAATTTTGAGGATTTTAATATCAGGGGTGAGATTTTGAGGATTCTAATGTCTGGGGTGAGATTTTGAGGATTCTAATATTTGGGATGAAATTTTGAGGATTTTAATATCAGGGGTGAGATTTTGAGGATTCTAATATCTGGAGTAAGATTTTGAGCAGTCTAAAATCTGGAGAGATATTGACAATTCTAACATCTAGGGTGAAATTTTGTGGAATCGAATATCTGCGGTGAGATTTTAAGTATTCTAATATCTAGAGTGAGATTTTGAGGATTCTAATATCTGGGGTGAGATTTTCAGAGGGTCCAATATCTGGGGTGAGATTGTGAGGATTCTTATATGCTGGGTGAGATTTTAAGGACTCTAACGGTGGATTCTGGAAATATAAAAGCTCGAGATTTACAAAGCCGCTCTCGCTGTCGCACCCTCTGCTCCCAGACTGTCTTGCTCAAGTCTGGCGGCCTGGCCGCGCTCCGTTCGGCCTTCGATTCCCGGGACACCGACCGAGCCCGCGTGCTGCGGATCGTCACCCTGCTGTCGGACATGGCGCTGGAGGCCGCCGAGGCGGAGGCTCACGCGGCATCCGCAGGCGGCGCCAGCTCCGCGGCTGCCTCCGAGCGGCATCGTCAGTATCAACAAGTCTCGGTTGCTAAGGCCATAGCTGAGACTGGCTGGTGCAGCTCCATAACACGCCTGTTAAACTTTCAAGATCACGACGCTGTTGAGAAAACTGTAACTGCCATGTCGAATCTATTTGATGTGTGCGGTCGCGAGTTCGCGTCTAACGACGGTGCTCAATCGACAATTGCGGCGTTGGATGAATTGGTCGGCCGGTACGAGCGGCTGGCTAAGGAGGAGCTGGAAGAAGAGGGAGCTGCCGGCTACTTTGAGCAGATGCGGCAGCGGGTGGGGCTGCTCAAACAGCGCTTGGCTGAGGCTGGGGGCGCATCGGTCAGATCTGAGCTCTGATGCTGGGCTATGAGTCAGCGCGATCTGTTGCTACGCCCATAATATGATTTATAATGTCTGCTGCAGGGAAAACCAAACCAGGGTTGAGTCAGAAAGTGGAAGTTTTGAGGTAGTGAAGTTTAGAACATACTCCTTATAGTTCTTGTAGACCTGTACTTTCCACTAAATTTATCAGCTTTCAAAAATGAAAAAAAATTGGCAATATGAAGTTTTATTCTACACTGTTCTACAAAGAATTTCTGCAAAATAATATGCTGCGCTGTGGTTGGACTTTTTGATAAAGTCGGTCATTTTTTAGTTTGCTTTTCTATTACTTTAAGTAGGTTTGTTTGTTGTTTTGCTGAAAAGTATGGTGTTATGAAAAAATTAAAAGCCTTTATTATTTTCTATTCAGTTTTGTCTTCTGCTTTTAATTATTTACTTATCCAGTTGTCAAGCCAAAGTACATTAATGAAGTGCACAAATTGAATGCAGGCCAGTTCAGGCTTGCAGCTCCAAAGGCTTTTTGGCTTGCTGTTTTACTATTTTTTCTTGCTATCAGGAAATTATTGCCGTTGATCTTGAATTAGCCTCATGTTGACCTGTCAGAATTAGCCTCATATTGTTGACCTGTCAGAATTAGCATCATATTGTTGACCTGTCAGAATTAGCATCATATTGTTGACCTGTCAGAATTAGCATCATATTGTTGACCTGTCAGAATTAGCCTCATATTGTTGACCTGTCAGAATTAGCATCATATTGTTGACCTGTCAGAATTAGCATCATATTGTTGACCTGTCAGAATTAGCATCATATTGTTGACCTGTCAGAATTAGCCTCATATTGTTGACCTGTCAGAATTAGCCTCATATTGTTGACCTGTCAGAATTAGCCTCATATTGTTGACCTGTCAGAATTAGCATCATATTGTTGACCTGTCAGAATTAGCATCATATTGTTGACCTGTCAGAATTAGCCTCATATTGTTGACCTGTCAGAATTAGCCTCATATTGTTGACCTGTCAGAATTAGCCTCATATTGTTGACCTGTCAGAATTAGCCTCATATTTTTGACCTGTCAGAATTAGCCTCATATTGTTGACCTGTCAGAATTAGCATCATATTGTTGACCTGTCAGAATTAGCCTCATATTGTTGACCTGTCAGAATTAGCCTCATATTGTTGACCTGTCAGAATTAGCATCATATTGTTGACCTGTCAGAATTAGCATCATATTGTTGACCTGTCAGAATTAGCCTCATATTGTTGACCTGTCAGAATTAGCATCATATTGTTGACCTGTCAGAATTAGCATCATATTGTTGACCTGTCAGAATTAGCCTCATATTGTTGACCTGTCAGAATTAGCCTCATATTGTTGACCTGTCAGAATTAGCATCATATTGTTGACCTGTCAGAATTAGCCTCATATTGTTGACCTGTCAGAATTAGCCTCATATTGTTGACCTGTCAGAATTAGCCTCATATTGTTGACCTGTCAGAATTAGCCTCATATTGTTGACCTGTCAGAATTAGCATCATATTGTTGACCTGTCAGAATTAGCCTCATATTGTTGACCTGTCAGAATTAGCCTCATATTGTTGACCTTTTGATGGATTCATACCTAAGCAATGCAGCATATTTTTCATGCATGCTCAACTCTTGAAGTGCCGCCCCAGCTCCATCAGCTGACTCTATCCAATGCATCGCCATCAGCTCTACGACAGCGGCGGCAGCGGCTCGCTCTCCAGAGGCTCCGGCGATGTTCAGCGTCTTTATTACCCGCCACACAGCCAGTCTGGCTCCTTGATGCAGCAGAATCTGCAGCAGCAGCCTGACAGTGCTCGGTCGTCGGTGTCAACAGCCGGTTCGACTGCTCCTCTGACTAATCCTCGCCGTGGCCGTCTGCCGACTCCGCCGCCGCCTCCTCCGCCACAGGAGATTCCTTCGTCTACGGCGCTTGAAGAAGCTGTTGAACAGGCTGTGTCCGCCTATGCTAGGCACACTTTGCAGCAGCAGTATCCGAATCAACAGTTGAATGTTGTGGAAGCTTTGCAGGTACGTTTCACGGATAGAATTGCACGAATTGGTATCTGTACTAATGGTGTACCTTTTATGCTATCGATCCCTTGGTTAGTTCGCCCCTGGATTTAATTTTTGATTTGACCTTGTATGAACTTTTAGATTCGCCCTAGGATGTACTTTTCGATTCGTTCTGATATACTTTCTGTGATCCGTCCCCGGATGTACTTTCTGTGATCCGTCCCGGATGTACTTTCTGTGATCCGTCCCCGGGTTTACTTTCTGATCCGTCTCTGGATTTTTTCTAATCCGTCCTTAGATGCACTTTCTGATCCGTCCCTGAATTTACCTTCTGATCAGTCCTCGGCTGTACTTTCTGATCCGTCTCCAGGTGTACTCTCTGATCCACCTCTGGATGCACTTTCTGATCCGTCCCTGAATGTACTCTGATCCGTCTCTAGATGCACTTTCTGGTCCGTCCCTGGATGTACTTTCTGATCCGTCCCTGAATGTACTCTGATCCGTCTCTAGATGCACTTTCTGGTCCGTCCCTGGATGTACTTTCTGATCCGTCCCTGAATGTACTCTGATCCGTCCCTGAATGTACTCTGATCCGTCCCTGGATGTACTTTCTGATCCGTTCCTTGGATGTACTTTCTGATCCATTTTGATTCTCATTAAATAGACATTCCACATTCATTATCACTACTCAAGGACTTCTGGCGCGATCGCTACCCGCCAGAGAGCGGCGTCGGCGTCACCTACGAATCGCAGGCCGGCTACGAGCCGCCCTACGTTTGTTTCGTTCAACTGCCAGGCGGCGCCTGTTTTGCCACCTGCTCAGGCAGCTGCGCCAGCAAAGCCGAGGCTCGCCGAAGTGCCGCCAAAGTGGCCCTGATGAATTCCATATTCAACGATCATCCGGCTAGGCGCATTACTCGAGAATTTATTGATCGAGCCGTTGCCGAGGCTTCGACATCGGCTGGCGGCGGCGGCGGCGCTATGGAGGCTGGTGTCGATGCTTTCCGACTTATGCTGGAATCTAATATGGGCAGGACTATGCTGGAGTTCCAGGAGATGATGACTGTGAGCTCTGGGGTTGATTGAGTCTTTGGCTAGGGGACATGAATATAAGGCGAGCTGATTAAAAGAAAAGGAATTGGGATTATGAAGGACGTAGGAATTAAGTGATGGGGATTAGGAGCGACATGGGGATTAGGAGGGACATGGGGATTAGGAGGGACATGGGGATTAGGAGGGACATGGGGATTAGGAGGGACATGGGGATTAGGAGGGACATGGGGATTAGGAGTGACATGGGGATTAGGAGGGACATGGGGATTAGGAGCGACATGGGGATTAGGAGGGACATGGGGATTAGGAGCGACATAGGAATTAGGATGAGGGACATGGGGATTAGGAGCGACATGGGGATTAGGAGGGACATGGGGATTAGGAGCGACATAGGAATTAGGATAAGGGACATTGGGATTAGGATGAGGGACATGGGGATTAGGATGAGGGACATGGGGATTAGGATGAGGGACATGGGGATTAGGATAAGGGACATGGGGATTAGGAGCGACATTGGGATTAGGATGAGGGACATGGGGATTAGGAGGGACATGGGGATTAGGAGTGACATGGGATTAGGAGGGACATGGGATTAGGAGCGACATGGGGATTAGGAGGGACATGGGGATTAGGAGCGACATAGGAATTAGGATGAGGGACATGGGGATTAGGAGCGACATGGGGATTAGGAGGGACATGGGGATTAGGAGCGACATAGGAATTAGGATAAGGGACATTGGGATTAGGATGAGGGACATGGGGATTAGGATGAGGGACATGGGGATTAGGATGAGAGACATGGGGATTAGGATGAGGGACATGGGGATTAGGATAAGGGACATGGGGATTAGGAGCGACATTGGGATTAGGATGAGGGACATGGGGATTAGGATGAGGGATATGGGGATTAGGATGAGGGACATGGGGATTAGGATGAGGGACATGGGGATTAGGATGAGGGACATGGGGATTAGGATGAGGGACATGGGGATTAGGATGAGGGACATGGGGATTAGGATGAGGGACATGGGGATTAGGATGAGGGACATGGGGATTAGGATGAGGGACATGGGGATTAGGACAGGAATAAGGTGGACATGGGAATTAGGACGAGAATAAGGTGGACATTCGGGAGTAAGCCGGAGCTCGAGATTAGAGAGGAATTTCGGACTGATCTGTGAGAGACAGAGAGAGCTAAGCTCACACACCTGCCATCGCTCAGGTGTTCCAGCTGCTCCATTGGAACGGATCTTTGCGAGCCATGCGGCAGCGCAACTGCACCAGATCCGAGGTGATCGCGCACTATCGGGAGCGCCGATTAGACGACGATATGCGCTCCCAGATGGCGCTGGACTGGATAGCACGCGAGCGGGATCGTCCGGGCCTGCTGCGCCGGGAGCTGACGGACTCGCAAGAGCAGCTGCTCAACGCCCGACTGCAGGGCAAAGAGCTGCGATTCTATAAGGAGAAATGCGACATACTGGCTTTGGCTCTGAGCCAATGCGACGAGTGCCAGGCTTAACTGCTGAAATTGGCGATGCCGTCACGGCTTGACTGGCTTGTTGGGCTTCAATTGTGGTGTCTAGTTAATCTATTCTTGCCTAACTTGGCGCCTCACTGCCTCTTGGCGTCTCACTGCCCCCCTTGGCGTTTCATTTCATCCTTCAGCGCCTCATTGCCCCCCTTTTGGCGTCTCACTTCATCCTTCGGCGCCTCACTGCCCCCCTTTTGGCGTCTTATTTCATCCTTCGGCGCCTCATTGCCCCCCTGGCGCCTCATTTCATCCTTCGGCGCCTCATTGCCCCCCTTGGCACAACACTGCCTCTTGGCGTCTCACTGCTCCCCCTTGTTGCCTCATTGCCTCACTTGACGCCTCACTTCATCATTTGGCGCCTCATTGGCCCCCTTGGCGCCTCATTTCATCCCTTGGCGCATTACTGCCTCCTTTGACGCCTCATTTTGTCTTTTGGCGCGTCAATGCCCAACAGAGGCCACAATTTTATGTGTATTAAGGAAATGTATATCAAAATTAATTTGTTGTCATATCTGTTATCAGCTACTGTACAAAAGTTTCCTGTCAGTAGTATATTGTTACACACCGTATGCTATCTTGTTCATTCATTCTCTATTCATCTTTGTGCAATTACGTACTCGTATAATAAATATACGTCTTCAGTATACATGTATAAATATAAATACATTTATGACTCTGGTGACTGTTGCAAAGATTCCTTTGTTATTTCGCACTGTTTTTATTGTTTTGTTACTTATTTAAAATTTTAAAATCTCACCCAGGTATTTTATATTCCATGTATATTTACTGGATATATGCGAATTTTTAACCTGTTGTACTTTTATCCAATTATGTAGATTTTTCTTTGTTTTCCTAATTGTTTTTTTAATAATTTCTCTTTACAATATTTCATTTGAAGTTTAAATAAATTGTTTTGAAGTTCTTTTAAAAGGCTTCTTATGCGTTTCATTTCAACTTGACGTGTCTGCACTTTATTACATTAGTGCAATATAGTTTATAATTAATGTTGAGGTGCACAAAGGTAGATATCTAACTGATATTGGGGTGTACACAAGTAGATGATATCTAATTTATATTGGGGTGTACACAGGTAGATATCTAATCAATATTGGAGTGTGCACAAGTAGATATCTAATCGATACTGGGGTGTCCACAGGTAGATATCTAATCAATATTGGAGTGTGCACAAGTAGAAATCTAATCGATACTGGGGTGTACACAGGTGGATCATATCTAATCGATATTGGGGTGTACACAGGTAGATATCTAATCAATATTGGAGTGTGCACAAGTAGAAATCTAATCGATACTGGGGTGTACACAGGTGGATCATATCTAATCGATATTGGGGTGTACACAGGTAGATATCTAATCAATATTGGGGTGTACACAGGTAGATATCTAATCAATATTGGGGTGTACACAGGTAGATATCTAATCAATATTGGGGTGTACACAGGTAGATATCTAATCGATATTGGGGTGTACACAGGTACACAGTCGCAGGTTAAGCATGTAATTAATCTCCCAAATCTCATAATTCTGCTGCATGGCTCGCCCATTCAACCCGGAATTCTCCCACGCTGACCGGGAGAAGTGGATCTGCTTCTACCCCTGCTACATCAACAGGGCGTGGTCGCGAGCTCGCGGCCGCAAAGTGTCCTACAGCCTGGCTGTCGACAATCCTCGCGCCGAGGAGATTCGTGACGTGTGCGCCGCCGCCGGCATGACCCTGGGCGTTGAGAACAAAATCCACCCTAGAGAGCGCGACATCTATGACAAGAATCTGCGCGGCCGGGTTCGAATCCAGCTGAAAAATGAGGACGGCTCGTTGCGGCATCCGGACAATTTTCCTAATCGAATGGCCGTGTTTAACTACGTGGCCGCTCAGATACCGAAATTGAAAACTCGCCAGGGTGCTTCCGGCGGCGGTGGCGGCGCTTCCGGTGGAGGTGGAGGAGCTTCCGGCGGAGGCGGCGGCGGCCAATCATCCCAGGAGAAGAAGAAGCAAAAAAAGAAGCGATGATTCTAGAAAAATTAATTTTTGATTTTTTTTTAATCTTTTTTTCTGTCGAATGTACTGCGCCTACTGATAGTAGGCTTGTTGCGAGTTTTTTGTGCTTTTCTGTTTCATTTTAACTTAGGGCACTCGTTGACTGAACTCTGTATTCTTTAAATAGGATTTTCGTGTAAACATTCGGGACTTTGATGTGAAAACCCCGGACTAATTCGGGACTTTGATGTGAAAACCCCGGACTAATTCGGGACTTTGATGTGAAAAACCCGGACTCATTCGGGACTTTGATGTGAAAAACCCGGACTCATTCGGGACTTTGATGTGAAAAACCCGGACTCATTCGGGACTTTGATGTGAAAAACCCGGACTCATTCGGGACTTTGATGTGAAAAACCCGGACTCATTCGGGACTTTGATGTGAAGATCCCAAACTCATTCGGGACTTTGATGTGAAGATCCCAAACTCATTCGGGACTTTGATGTGAAAAACCCGGACTCATTCGGGACTTTGATGTGAAAAACCCGGACTCATTCGGGACTTTGATGTGAAGATCCCAGACTCATTCGGGACTTTGATGTGAAAAACCCGGACTCATTCGGGACTTTGATGTGAAAAACCCGAACTCATTCGGACTTTGATGTGAAAAACCCGGACTCATTCGGGACTTTGATGTGAAGATCCCAGACTCATTCGGGACTTTGATGTGAAAAACCCGGACTCATTCGGGACTTTGATGTGAAGATCCCAGACTCATTCGGGACTTTGATGTGAAAAACCCGGACTCATTCGGGACTTTGATGTGAAAAACCCGGACTCATTCGGGACTTTGATGTGAAAAACCCGGACTCATTCGGGACTTTGATGTGAAAAACCCGGACTCATTCGGGACTTTGATGTGAAAAACCCGGACTCATTCGGGACTTTGATGTGAAAAACCCGGACTTATTCGGGACTTTGACCTGAAGATCCGGGATTTATTCGGGACTTTCAGGAGAAAATCCCGGATTTTTTCGGGACTTTGATGTAAAGATCCCGGACTCATTCGGGTGTGAAGATTTACTGATTGGTGTTCGCATGCTCAGGTGCCCAATTTCAATAGTAGATCCGTCTTGTGCGTGCTTGCTTGTTCCCAATAAGTAGCCCTACAAACGCATTGAACAGTCATTCATTGCTTACTGGAGCCCGATTAAGATTCTATGTTTATTCAAATGAAAATAAAATTTACGACAGACAGTTGACTTTGCGCAAGGTTGCGGTCATTGGTTCGAGTCATGTTGTGCAACAGATTTCTGTTCAAAAAGTCGGCTGCGATTGCAATAAATCTTGAACTTTGCGCATTAATTGGCTTGCTTATTTTGAAAAAAGTTGTACAAATTAATGACAATTAAAGGTTATGCTAGTTTATACGCTTCTGGTATGACGTTTTCGGTTAAAGGAATGAGATTGTCTTTTTTAAGAAATGAGATTGTCGGTTTCAGGATTGAGATTGTCGGTTAAAGGACTGGGATTGTCGATTTAAGGACTGGGATTGTCGGTTTAAGGACTGAGATTGTCGGTCCAAGGATTGAGATTGTCGGTTTAAGGACAGATTGTTGGTTATAAGATTGAAATTGTCGGTTTAATGATTGAAATTGTCGGTTTAAGGATTGAGATTGTCGGTTTAAGGATTGAGATTGTCGGTTTAAGGAATGGGATTGTCGGTTTAAGGAATGGGATTGTCGGTTTAAGAATAGAGATTGTCGGTTTAAGGAATGAGATTGTCGGTTTAAGATTTGATATTATCGGTCCAAGGACTGAGATTATCGGTTCAAAGATTGAGATTATCGGTCCAAGGATTGAGATTGTCGGTTTAAGGACTGGAGTAAGTTTAATGGCAGATTGTCGGTTTAAGGCATGAGATTGTCAGTAAAAATATCATTGAGATCCCCAGTCTAGGCATGAGATTCTCAGTTTATTGCAATACGATATCAGTTACGAGATGCCACGGCAGTGACACTAGAATGCCGCGTGTACTTTTGCCGCAGTACCGCCTGCATGCGTGTTTGGCGGCTTTTCGGGCAGCCAGCTGAGTCGTGGAATTCTGGCGCACTAGAAAACAAATAAATTCATCCTCTATGGCACAAACCGCGGTGCTTCTCTCGACTTTTCTTTCTGTATTGGCTCGGATTCTGTTGCCAACACGGGAAAGCGTCAGATCCAGCGCTGCAGCTCTGTGGCCCGCCAGCACCCCAGCTACAAAGTGAGAAGTGCAGCAGAAGCAGCAGATTTAGCAGTTATAAGGATTCCCCTGCCCCCTCCTGCTCCCTGACTGTCGGCTGGAGTCTCTCCTGCCGCTGCAAGAACTCCGCAGGCTTTCAGACTCTTGTTCTTCATCTGAAAAAAATAGCGACATGCTAGCCTCTGTCGACGGCGACGACGACAGCTGCGGCAGCGGCAACAAGGACCCGACGGGCGCGGCCAGTCAGCAGCTGCACTGCCTGCCGGTGGCCGGAGCCACGGACACGGCTGGAAACGAGTTCGGCAAGCTCTTCATCGGCGGGCTCAGTCAGCTGACTAACGAGACCAGCCTGCGCTGCCACTTCGGCATGTACGGCCAGGTGGAGGACGCCGTGGTGATGATGGACAGCCAGACTGGTCGGTCGCGCGGTTTCGGCTTTGTGAAATTCCGCGACCCCGCCGTAGTGGACGCCGTGCTGGAGACCAGCGATCACGTGATCGACGGCAAGGCCGTGGACGTGAAGCAGAGCAACATCAACGTCAAAGGAAAGAGCAGCCGCAGTCTTAAGATCTTTGTCGGCGGCATCGCTCCGGAGCACGACTCCGCTACGGTAGGGCGCGCATTCAAACTCAAATTTTCTGCGAAATCACTGTCACATGGGTCGTAGACTCCCCCGATTGCAGAGGGGTGCTGGCGCCCCTGGTGCTGGCGCCCCTGGTGCTGGCGCCCCTGGTGCTGGCGCCCCTGGTGCTGGCGCCCCTGGTGCTGGCGCCCCTGGTGCTGGCGCCCCTGGTGCTGGCGCCCCTGGTGCTGGCGCCCCTGGTGCTGGCGCCCCTGGTGCTGGCGCCCCTGGTGCTGGCGCCCCTGGTGCTGGCGCCCCTGGTGCTGGCGCCCCTGGTGCTGGCGCCCCTGGTGCTGGCGCCCCTGGTGCTGGCGCCCCTGGTGCTGGCGCCCCTGGTGCTGGCGCCCCTGGTGCTGGCGCCCCTGGTGCTGGCGCCCCTGGTGCTGGCGCCCCTGGTGCTGGCGCCCCTGGTGCTGGCGCCCCTGGTGCTGGCGCCCCTGGTGCTGGCGCCCCTGGTGCTGGCGCCCCTGGTGCTGGCGCCCCTGGTGCTGGCGCCCCTGGTGCTGGCGCCCCTGGTGCTGGCGCCCCTGGTGCTGGCGCCCCTGGTGCTGGCGCCCCTGGTGCTTGCCTGTTAATAAGCCAGTTAAAACTGACCTACCCGCAGGTGCGCGCCTGTTTCTCCCAGTTCGGCCGGGTGACGGACGTCAACCTCATGCTGGACCAGACCAAGCAACGGCACCGCGGCTTCGCCTTTGTCGCCTTCGACGACGAGCGCGTGGTAGCCCGGCTGGTGCAGCTGCACTACGTCGACATCTGTGGCCGACTAGTCGAAGTCAAAGCCATGAAGCCGCCAAACTTCGACACCGCCGCTGCTGCCGCTCGAGGCCAAGCGTCGGCCGCTGCGGCGGCTGCTGCAGCGGCTGCAGCGGCCACCTCTCAGTACCAGCAGCAACAGCAACAGCAACAGCAACAGCTCTACCAAGCTGCGCAGCCCTATCACTTGATGCAGCCGCACCAGCTGCTGCCGCCACCGCCGCCGCCGCCCCTTCAACCGTCTCTGCCGCCGTTGCACCATCTGCTGCATCCTCAGCAGCAGCAGCAGCAGCAGCAGCAGCTGCCGCCAATGCCGGCTCATATCGCCTACCCGGCAACTGCTTGGCAACCGGCTATGCCGTGCGATCCTAGCGCCGGTCAGGGAGCCGGAGTCTGCACTTTGGCCTATTATCCTGGGCACCAGCAGCAGCAGCAGCAGCAGCAGCAGCAGCAGCAACAACAGCTGCTGGACGGCGGTTTCTGCACCGCGCCCTGGGGCACCCAACAGCCGCCATGGCTGCCGCAGGCGCTGGTCGCCTGGCCCAGTCTGGCGCCACCTCCGCCGCTGCCGCCTCCGCCTCCGCCGCCACCACCGCCGCCGCCTCCTGCGGCCTACCTTCAGCCAATCGGCGGCGGCGGTGGCGGTGGTGGAGGCGGCGGCCAGTCTCCTCAGCAGCCGCAGTCTCAGCATCATCATCATCATCAGGCTCAGTCCTCATCATCATCTGCATTTATTGTTGCCGGGCAGGACGATAGCAGCTCAGCTTATGCCAGCTGGCTAAGTCAGGCCGCAGCTGGAGACTTTGATAGGCGGGACAGCGGCAAGCAGACTCAGCAGGGAGCTTCGGCACAACAGCAGGCAGTATCCGCTTCATCGCAGCCTCAGCCTCCACCTCAGCAGCCGCAGCAGCAGGGAGCCAGCTTCGCTGCTGTTCGAGAACTTTAATCCTTTTTTATAAAAAAAGACAGAAACCAGCGGAGCTTTTTTGTTGGGAAATTTTTCTTTTATTCATAATTCCTTTCTGATTCATTTTCGGCCTTTTCATTATTAGTAAGGTTTGCTTGAGTTCTGGCAACCTTCTGCCCTGCTGTGGGAGCCGTGTTTGTGAGTTACTAACACGGGACTAATACCTGTAACTAATATTAACACACCTGCATGCTTACCTGTGTGCCACACGAACAAGCAAAACTTTCCATCTAATTATTTTCCCCACCCGCTTGGCAACTCGCGCGAGCTAAAAAACAACACCTTATTTTACATTTACTTTTCCCCTACTCAGTTTAATAAGCTGTAACGCATCATTAACTGCAGTGCCAACCTGTTGTTTGGTTTTTAAAACTATAAATATAGACTTTGAGACAAACAGAAGCGCAGACCTGTCATACTCTAGAGGAACTGTATTGTCAGCTATTAAAGCAGTAATCAGTCCGTGATTTGCTTATTTATTTAATCTATCAATTAGTCATTTAGTCTAGATTTCTAATGAGGAACAATAGTTTGCCAGAATACTTTGTTAATTTGGTCTGGTAAGTTCAGGGAACAAATAAGGTTAAATTCAGTTGTGAAAGTCTCAATAGCAACAGTATTTTTTATCACGTTCAGGTGCCAGGTGAGTCAGTGAGGCGCCAAAAGAGTCAGTGAGGCGCCAAGGAAGTCAGTGAGGCGCCAAGAGAGTCAGTAAGGCGCCAAGAGAGTCAGTAAGGCGCCAGGAGAGTCAGTAAGGCGCCAAGAGAGTCAGTAAGGCGCCAAGAGAGTCAGTAAGGCGCCAAGAGAGTCAGTAAGGCGCCAAGAGAGTCAGTCAGTGAGGCGCTAAGATAGTCAGTGAGGCGCCAAAAGAGTCAGTGAAGCGCCAAGAGAGTCAGTGAGGCGCGAAGGGAGTCAGTCAGGCACCAAGAGTGTTGATGAGGCGCCAAAGGAGTTAGTGAGGCGCCAAAGAGTCAGTGAGGCGCCAAGAGACTCAGTAAGCAAGAGAGTCTCGACAACTCTCAGTGAGTCGAGAGTTTTGATAAATTGCTCTCTGGCTATTGCAGCAATATTACGGAGGAATATTCTGGTATTCTATGGCTTATAATCAGCAAACAACGCTACTATTGAGTAGGTAAATGCAGTTGTGACTTACAGTAAAAATTTTGTGACTAATTTTTGTCGAAGTGACGCAGTCAAATGAGCTATTTTTTGATTGAGGAGTTTAAGATTGTGAGTGAGTTTATTGTGAATTTATGAGCTAGTTTATAAGGTATCAAATAAATATTAGAAATCACGCTATAAATATAAATGCATTCAAAAATAACAACCAATTTGGGGTTTCGTCTGATATCACTGTTGCTTTAACCATCATTTGAAAAGACAATGCACGATTATGGGTTAAGAACTGGCATAGTAACTAAATTACACCAATCCTACCGCAAACCTGGATTGATTTCATCATAAAACTTGGAAATAAGTATCATTGTTAGTTGCTATGATGTCTAAAATGTCATCTGGATCATGAGCTGGTCCAAGGAAGTTTTTGGGGCTTAAAGAGGCTTATAATGTATACCGCCCTTTTGCCTGTCTTGGTAATTATATATACTATCTAGGCTTTCTAATAGTTACTAGGCAATTGGCATCTTTGATGTTTGACAGGCAGCTGGTGTGCTGTATTTTTGTATCTCCACTTCTTCATCCCAGTCGCTAAGGCGCTTTCTTAAGTGCACTGTCTGCCTTTCTGGGAAATGCTTGTTAAGTCCAGTAAACTTTTGTGTATATATGTAATGCATGCAAATTCTAACATATCAGAGAGTTCTATGTTGTCACTGCTGCAGAATATTATCACCTCGATCCCTTCATCTCTCTACTCTGTCTTTTCCTTCTTCCCTTCCTGTCCTCTCCTCTCCCTTCATCTCTCTGTCCTCTTCTCTCCCTTCATCTCTCTGTCCTATCATCTCCTTCATCTCTCTGTCCTCTTCTCACCATTCATCTCTCCACCCTCTCATCTCCCTTCATCTATCTGTTCTCTCATCTCCCTTCATCTCTCTGTTCTCTCATCTCCCTTCATCTCTCTGTCTCTCATCTCCCTTCATCTCTCTGTCCTCTTCTCACCATTCATCTCTCCACCCTCTCATCTCCCTTCATCTCTCTGTTCTCTCATCTCCCTTCATCTCTCTGTTCTCTCATCTCCCTTCATCTCTCTGTCTCTCATCTCCCTTCATCTCTCTGTCCTCTTTTCTCCCTTCACTTGACTTACTTGACTTAGCTGCAGGGGGCTCCGTGCGTCCGGAAACAGCGAGGAGGCGTTGCCGCCCATTTCGCTAACCCCTGGCGACCACGGGCAGCTGGTGCTGCGGTGTCGCGCAGGGAGTTCCGGTGGCGCCGGCGTCCGCAGCGCGGTCCCCCTCCGGAGAGTCCAGGAGGTGGATTGTCGCTCGCCCGGTAGCCCTTAGGTAGCGGACGAGCTGGCAGAGATTCTCGGGCCTGAAAACGTCGGAGAGGTCCGGGTTTGGGCCGAGGTAGGTGAGCCTGACCTGAGTCAAGGCGGGGCATTCACAGATGAAGTGCTCCGCATTCTCGACACCGGAGAGGCAGAAAGGGCTTTCCTCACTGCGAATTTTCTCCTGGAGGTAACGATGCCTGTCTTCTCCCTTCATCTCTCTGTCCTCTCCCTTCATCTCTTTATCCTCTCTTCACTTTCATCATAGGTTTACTCTTCCAGCCTTTCATCTCTCCCTGATCTGTTCAAAAGATTCCACGCAACAACAGAAGACCAGATCAAAGTTAACCAGATTGATTATTTAGTCTAAAGGTAAGCGGGAAGTGATTCTACAGATGTGGAAATGCATTTTACCATGGTTAAAGTGTCGGGCACAAATACAATGTAGCCAACCATATTTTACAATCCCTTCATTCCTCCCTCATCAATTAATAAATTTTGCCCGAAATTCTGCCCGAAATCATGCCTTCGTTTCCAATTCAATGGCCCCAGCTTGCCACTCGGTAACTAACTGGATGAAGTAAAACTTCATCCGTGGGAATGATAGGGAAATTGTGGCTGTGGCGCTTAAATCTCTGTTTGTGGCGCTTAAATTTTGATTGTGGCGCTTAAATCTTTGATTGTGGCGCTTAAATCTTTGAATTTGGGGCGCTTAAATTTTGATTGTGGCGCTTAAATTTTGATTGTGGCGCTTAAATCTTTGAATTTGGGGCGCTTAAATTTTGATTGTGGCGCTTAAATCTTTGATTGTGGTGCTTAAATCTTTGATTATGGCGCTTAAATCTTTGATTGTGGCGCTTAAATCTTTGATTGTGGTGCTTAAATCTTTGAATTTGGGGCGCTTAAATTTTGATTGTGGCGCTTAAATCTTTGATTGTGGTGCTTAAATCTTTGATTATGGCGCTTAAATCTTTGATTGTGGCGCTTAAATCTTTGTTTGTGGCGCTTAAATCTTTGTTTGTGGCGCTTAAATCTTTGTTTGTGGCGCTTAAATCTTTGATTGTGGCGCGTAAATCTTTGATTGTGGCGCTTAAATCTTTGTTTGTGGCGCTTAAATCTTTGTTTGTGGCGCTTAAATCTTTGTTTGTGGCGCTTAAATCTTTGTTTGTGGCGCTTAAATCTTTGATTGTGGCGCTTAAATCTTTGTTTGTGGCGCTTAAATCTTTGTTTGTGGCGCTTAAATCTTTGATTGTGGCGCGTAAATCTTTGATTGTGGCGCTTAAATCTTTGTTTGTGGCGCTTAAATCTTTGTTTGTGGCGCTTAAATCTTTGTTTGTGGCGCTTAAATCTTTGTTTGTGGCGCTTAAATCTTTTACTGTGGCGCTTAAGAGGCCAGATAAAAAATTCAACTTATGGCTGCAAGCAAATTGAGAGGAAATGAGAGATGAGGGAAGAGATGCAGAGAAGGGAGAGGGGAGAGAAGAGAGAAAAGTGAGAGGAGAGGGGAGGGAGAAAAGATGAGATGAGATGAGTGAGAGAAGATGTAAGATAGAAGATTGAGAAGATTGAGAAGAGGAGAGAGAGATGAAAGATAAAATTAGAAATCAGATGAGATGTCAAATGAGATGGGAAGAGAGATGGGATGAGAGTTTGAATAAGAGAGAAGATAAGAATATAGAAAGGCTGAGAATAGATGATAGCGATGAGAGGAGATGAAAGAGGAGATGAGATGAAACAAGAGATCTTAGAAGAGACAGAACCCAGCGCGGGCCTTACTGCCAAGTTTACCTTACCTGCAAGGTAAAATTTCACAATTCAAATGTGCAAGCAGTGACTCATCTGAGTTCGTCTCAGTAACAAACATTCGATACCACCCATACGTATTTTATATTTACTATTTATTAATCTCTGAGGAACTTTAAATGCATGGGGTGACCCCCTGCACACCTGCGTTTGGCACTTTGATAATTAGGTGATGGTTGGTTCTGCAATTGTCGTTGCTATATTTTATTTCGTCACCCAATTTCTATATTATTTAATACGCTTGAATAAAGTTGAAATTCTGAATTCGAAAATTGTTGTTTTGGGATCGTTATCGCCAAGACCACTTGGTTTGGAACGTAAGTTGTAATCAGGGGCTGGTAAACCTAAGCGAACTTTACCAGGTAGAAATCTAGATCCTGACGGCCCATGTATTAGGCGCCAAAATCAGTGTCTAGGCGCCAAAATCAGTGTCTAGGCACCAAAATCAGTGTCTAGGCGCCAAAATCAGTGTCTAGGCGCCAAAATCAGTGTCTAGGCGCCAAAATCAGTGTCTAGGCGCCAAAATCAGTGTCTAGGCGCCAAAATCAGTGTCTAGGCGCCAAAATCAGTGTCTAGGCGCCAAAATGGATATCTGGGAGCCAAAATGGTTGTGTAGACGCCAAAATAGTTGTACGAGCTATAGGCGCCAAAATGATTTTCTAGGCGCCAAAATGGTTGTCTAGGCACCAAAATGGTTTTCTAGAAACCAAAATGATTGTCTAGGCGCCAAAATGATTTTCTAGACGCCAAAATGATTGTCTAGTCGCCAAAATGATTTTCTAGACGCCAAAATGGTTGCCTAGGCGCCAAAATGGTTTTCTAGACGCCAAAATGATTGTCTAGTCGCCAAAATGATTTTCTAGACGCCAAAATGGTTGCCTAGGCGCCAAAATGGTTTTCTAGACGCCAAAATGGTTTTCTAGACGCCAAAATGGTTGCCTAGGCGCCAAAATGGTTGTCTAGGCACCAAAATGGTTTTCTAGAAACCAAAATGATTGTCTAAGCGCCAAAATGATTTTCTAGACGCCAAAATGGTTGCCTAGGCGCCAAAATGGTTTTCTAGACGCCAAAATGATTGTCTAGTCGCCAAAATGATTTTCTAGACGCCAAAATGATTGTCTAAGCGCCAAAATGATTTTCTAGACGCCAAAATGATTGTCTAGTCGCCAAAATGATTTTCTAGACGCCAAAATGGTTGCCTAGGCGCCAAAATGGTTTTCTAGACGCCAAAATGGTTGCCTAGGCGCCAAAATGGTTGTCTAGGCACCAAAATGGTTTTCTAGAAACCAAAATGATTGTCTAGGCGCCAAAATGATTTTCTAGACGCCAAAATGATTGTTTAGTCGCCAAAATGATTGTCTAGTCGCCAAAATGGTTGTCTAGGCGCCAAAACGATTTTCTAGGCGCCAAAATGGTTTTCTAGACGCCAAAATAATTGTCTAGTCGCCAAAATGATTTTCTAGACGCCAAAATGGTTGCCTAGGCGCCAAAATGGTTTTCTAGACGCCAAAATGGTTTCCTAGACGCCAAAATGGTTGCCTAGGCGCCAAAATGGTTGTCTAGGCACCAAAATGGTTTTCTAGAAACCAAAATGATTGTCTAAGCGCCAAAATGATTTTCTAGACGCCAAAATGATTGTCTAGTCGCCAAAATGATTTTCTAGACGCCAAAATGGTTGCCTAGGCGCCAAAATGGTTTTCTAGACGCCAAAATGGTTGCCTAGGCGCCAAAATGGTTGTCTAGGCACCAAAATGGTTTTCTAGAAACCAAAATGATTGTCTAGGCGCCAAAATGATTTTCTAGACGCCAAAATGATTGTCTAGTCGCCAAAATGATTGTCTAGTCGCCAAAATGGTTGTCTAGGCGCCAAAACGATTTTCTAGGCGCCAAAATGGTTATTTGTGAGCCAAAATGGTTTTCTAGAAACTAAAATGATTTTCTAGGCGCCAAAATGATTGTCTAGGCGCCAAAATGGTTGTCTAGGCGCCAAAATGATTGTCTAGGCGCCAAAACGATTTTCTAGGCGCCAAAATGGTTATTTGTGAGCCAAAATGGTTGCCTAGGCGCCAAAATGGTGTTCTAGACGCCAAAATGGTTTTCTAGACGCCAAAATGATTGTCTAGTCGCCAAAATGATTTTCTAGACGCCAAAATGGTTGCCTAGGCGCCAAAATGGTTTTCTAGACGCCAAAATGGTTTTCTAGACGCCAAAATGGTTGCCTAGGCGCCAAAATGGTTGTCTAGGCACCAAAATGGTTTTCTAGAAACCAAAATGATTGTCTAAGCGCCAAAATGGTTTTCTAGACGCCAAAATGGTTGCCTAGGCGCCAAAATGGTTGTCTAGGCACCAAAATGGTTTTCTAGAAACCAAAATGATTGTCTAAGCGCCGAAATGATTTTCTAGACGCCAAAATGGTTGCCTAGGCGCCAAAATGGTTTTCTAGACGCCAAAATGATTGTCTAGTCGCCAAAATGATTTTCTAGACGCCAAAATGATTGTCTAAGCGCCAAAATGATTTTCTAGACGCCAAAATGATTGTCTAGTCGCCAAAATGATTTTCTAGACGCCAAAATGGTTGCCTAGGCGCCAAAATGGTTTTCTAGACGCCAAAATGGTTGCCTAGGCGCCAAAATGGTTGTCTAGGCACCAAAATGGTTTTCTAGAAACCAAAATGATTGTCTAGGCGCCAAAATGATTTTCTAGACGCCAAAATGATTGTCTAGTCGCCAAAATGATTGTCTAGTCGCCAAAATGGTTGTCTAGGCGCCAAAAC
Source organism: Macrostomum lignano (assembly GCA_002269645.1). NCBI lineage: Eukaryota > Metazoa > Platyhelminthes > Macrostomidae > Macrostomum > Macrostomum lignano. Next base: position 241,110 of record NIVC01002030.1, on the reverse strand, counting down.
GATTTTCTGGGCGCCAAAATGGTTTTCTAGACGCCAAAATAATTGTCTAGTCGCCAAAATGATTTTCTAGACGCCAAAATGGTTGCCTAGGCGCCAAAATGGTTTTCTAGACGCCAAAATGGTTTTCTAGACGCCAAAATGGTTGCCTAGGCGCCAAAATGGTTGTCTAGGCACCAAAATGGTTTTCTAGAAACCAAAATGATTGTCTAAGCGCCAAAATGATTTTCTAGACGCCAAAATGATTGTCTAGTCGCCAAAATGATTTTCTAGACGCCAAAATGGTTGCCTAGGCGCCAAAATGGTTTTCTAGACGCCAAAATGGTTGCCTAGGCGCCAAAATGGTTGTCTAGGCACCAAAATGGTTTTCTAGAAACCAAAATGATTGTCTAGTCGCCAAAATGATTGTCTAGTCGCCAAAATGGTTGTCTAGGCGCCAAAACGATTTTCTAGGCGCCAAAATGGTTATTTGTGAGCCAAAATGGTTTTCTAGAAACTAAAATGATTTTCTAGGCGCCAAAATGATTGTCTAGGCGCCAAAATGGTTGTCTAGGCGCCAAAATGATTGTCTAGGCGCCAAAACGATTTTCTAGGCGCCAAAATGGTTATTTGTGAGCCAAAATGGTTGCCTAGGCGCCAAAATGGTGTTCTAGATGCCAAAATGGTTTTCTAGACGCCAAAATGGTTGCCTAGGCGCCAAAATGGTTGTCTAGGCACCAAAATGGTTTTCTAGAAACCAAAATGATTGTCTAGGCGCCAAAATGATTTTCTAGACGCCAAAATGATTGTCTAGTCGCCAAAATGATTTTCTAGACGCCAAAATGGTTGCCTAGGCGCCAAAATGGTTTTCTAGACGCCAAAATGATTGTCTAGTCGCCAAAATGATTTTCTAGACGCCAAAATGGTTGCCTAGGCGCCAAAATGGTTTTCTAGACGCCAAAATGGTTTTCTAGACGCCAAAATGGTTGCCTAGGCGCCAAAATGGTTGTCTAGGCACCAAAATGGTTTTCTAGAAACCAAAATGATTGTCTAGGCGCCAAAATGATTTTCTAGACGCCAAAATGATTGTCTAGTCGCCAAAATGATTTTCTAGACGCCAAAATGGTTGCCTAGGCGCCAAAATGGTTTTCTAGACGCCAAAATGATTTTCTAGACGCCAAAATGGTTGCCTAGGCGCCAAAATGGTTGTCTAGGCACCAAAATGGTTTTCTAGAAACCAAAATGATTGTCTAGGCGCCAAAATGATTTTCTAGACGCCAAAATGATTTTCTAGTCGCCAAAATGATTTTCTAGACGCCAAAATGATTGTCTAGTCGCCAAAATGATTTTCTAGACGCCAAAATGGTTGCCTAGGCGCCAAAATGGTTTTCTAGACGCCAAAATGGTTGCCTAGGCGCCAAAATGGTTGTCTAGGCACCAAAATGGTTTTCTAGAAACCAAAATGATTGTCTAGGCGCCAAAATGATTTTCTAGACGCCAAAATGATTGTCTAGTCGCCAAAATGATTGTCTAGTCGCCAAAATGGTTGTCTAGGCGCCAAAACGATTTTCTAGGCGCCAAAATGGTTATTTGTGAGCCAAAATGGTTTTCTAGAAACTAAAATGATTTTCTAGGCGCCAAAATGATTGTCTAGGCGCCAAAATGGTTGTCTAGGCGCCAAAATGATTGTCTAGGCGCCAAAACGATTTTCTAGGCGCCAAAATGGTTATTTGTGAGCCAAAATGGTTGCCTAGGCGCCAAAATGGTGTTCTAGACGCCAAAATGGTTTTCTAGACGCCAAAATGATTGTCTAGTCGCCAAAATGATTTTCTAGACGCCAAAATGGTTGCCTAGGCGCCAAAATGGTTTTCTAGACGCCAAAATGGTTTTCTAGACGCCAAAATGGTTGCCTAGGCGCCAAAATGGTTGTCTAGGCACCAAAATGGTTTTCTAGAAACCAAAATGATTGTCTAAGCGCCAAAATGGTTTTCTAGACGCCAAAATGGTTGCCTAGGCGCCAAAATGGTTGTCTAGGCACCAAAATGGTTTTCTAGAAACCAAAATGATTGTCTAAGCGCCAAAATGATTTTCTAGACGCCAAAATGGTTGCCTAGGCGCCAAAATGGTTTTCTAGACGCCAAAATGATTGTCTAGTCGCCAAAATGATTTTCTAGACGCCAAAATGATTGTCTAAGCGCCAAAATGATTGTCTAGTCGCCAAAATGGTTGCCTAGGCGCCAAAATGGTTTTCTAGACGCCAAAATGGTTGCCTAGGCGCCAAAATGGTTGTCTAGGCACCAAAATGGTTTTCTAGAAACCAAAATGATTGTCTAGGCGCCAAAATGATTTTCTAGACGCCAAAATGATTGTCTAGTCGCCAAAATGATTGTCTAGTCGCCAAAATGGTTGTCTAGGCGCCAAAACGATTTTCTGGGCGCCAAAATGGTTTTCTAGACGCCAAAATAATTGTCTAGTCGCCAAAATGATTTTCTAGACGCCAAAATGGTTGCCTAGGCGCCAAAATGGTTTTCTAGACGCCAAAATGGTTTTCTAGACGCCAAAATGGTTGCCTAGGCGCCAAAATGGTTGTCTAGGCACCAAAATGGTTTTCTAGAAACCAAAATGATTGTCTAAGCGCCAAAATGATTTTCTAGACGCCAAAATGATTGTCTAGTCGCCAAAATGATTTTCTAGACGCCAAAATGGTTGCCTAGGCGCCAAAATGGTTTTCTAGACGCCAAAATGGTTGCCTAGGCGCCAAAATGGTTGTCTAGGCACCAAAATGGTTTTCTAGAAACCAAAATGATTGTCTAGTCGCCAAAATGATTGTCTAGTCGCCAAAATGGTTGTCTAGGCGCCAAAACGATTTTCTAGGCGCCAAAATGGTTATTTGTGAGCCAAAATGGTTTTCTAGAAACTAAAATGATTTTCTAGGCGCCAAAATGATTGTCTAGGCGCCAAAATGGTTGTCTAGGCGCCAAAATGATTGTCTAGGCGCCAAAACGATTTTCTAGGCGCCAAAATGGTTATTTGTGAGCCAAAATGGTTGCCTAGGCGCCAAAATGGTGTTCTAGATACCAAAATGGTTTTCTAGACGCCAAAATGGTTGCCTAGGCGCCAAAATGGTTGTCTAGGCACCAAAATGGTTTTCTAGAAACCAAAATGATTGTCTAGGCGCCAAAATGATTTTCTAGACGCCAAAATGATTGTCTAGTCGCCAAAATGATTTTCTAGACGCCAAAATGGTTGCCTAGGCGCCAAAATGGTTTTCTAGACGCCAAAATGATTGTCTAGTCGCCAAAATGATTTTCTAGACGCCAAAATGGTTGCCTAGGCGCCAAAATGGTTTTCTAGACGCCAAAATGGTTTTCTAGACGCCAAAATGGTTGCCTAGGCGCAAAAATGGTTGTCTAGGCACCAAAATGGTTTTCTAGAAACCAAAATGATTGTCTAGGCGCCAAAATGATTTTCTAGACGCCAAAATGATTGTCTAGTCGCCAAAATGATTTTCTAGACGCCAAAATGGTTGCCTAGGCGCCAAAATGGTTTTCTAGACGCCAAAATGATTTTCTAGACGCCAAAATGGTTGCCTAGGCGCCAAAATGGTTGTCTAGGCACCAAAATGGTTTTCTAGAAACCAAAATGATTGTCTAGGCGCCAAAATGATTTTCTAGACGCCAAAATGATTTTCTAGTCGCCAAAATGATTGTCTAGTCGCCAAAATGGTTGTCTAGGCGCCAAAACGATTTTCTAGGCGCCAAAATGGTTATTTGTAAGCCAAAATGGTTTTCTAGAAACTAAAATGATTGTCTAGGCGCCAAAATGATTTTCTAGACGCCAAAATGATTGTCTAGTCGCCAAAATGATTGTCTAGTCGCCAAAATGGTTGTCTAGGCGCCAAAACGATTGTCTAGGCGCCAAAATGGTTATTTGTAAGCCAAAATGGTTGTCTAGGCGCCAAAATAGTTGGCTAGGCGCCAAAATGAGTCTCTAGGCGCCAAAATGAGTGTATGACATAAGCTATTCCACACGGGCTTTGTCACTCTTTGAATAATAAATTGCCAATATCGCCAATAGCAAGGTGAGGCCACCTATGCACATTTCGCAATCAACACATCAAAATTTCACCTCCTAAAATTTGTTGACCTTCCCCAGCTTACGGAGCCTAAAAGTTACACCCCGCTCAATGGCATTAAATAAGGGACCATTTTCAAGTCTATATTGATAATATAATACGTATAATATAGTCTATGAATTCGCACATTTCCCCAGCACAATGGGATACCGCGCACCCACATTGTCAATGGACAATCGTTAATAAACACTGCATAATACTGTAATGTCTAATAGGCATTAGTGAGTGTATAAGTGTAAAGCTTTATTTTTGGGAGAATTTTCCCGAAAGCCCTCCCTCTGTCTGCCTGTGCGCTTTGTTCGGAGTTGGGGGTCTGTGACTCATATTTTCGACTCGAGAGGGGCCTCGAGGGGCGGACCGTCCCGACCATTCATTTATTTACATAGGCAAAGCGTTGACAGAAGGGAGAGGGGTGCCCCTTGCCAAGGACTTCTGAAACTCGCAACGATGGACTGGACTGGGAGCTTGGAGGCTTACTAAAACAGTTTTAAACGTCATTTTACCGTTCTGTTACCGTTTTACAGCTTAGCAGCGGCAGCGATGGCGCCCCCCAGACCTTGCTACTGGCGCCCCCCAGGCCTTGCTACTGGCGCCCCCCAGGCCTTGCTACTGGCGCCCCCCAGGCCTTGCTACTGGCGCCCCCCAGGCCTTGCTACTGGCGCCCCCAGGCCTTGCTACTGGCGCCCCCCCACGATCCCATGATGGCGCTGATTCCACGCCCCCTACATGGCTGGCCCCCCTACGATTGCGCCCCCACGATTTCGCCCCTACGATGGCGCCCCCTATGATAGCGCCCCTACGATGGCGCCCCCTATGATAGTGCCCCCTACGATGGCGCCCCCTACGATGGCGCCCCCTATGATAGCGCCCCTATGATAGCGCCCCTATGATAGCGCCCCTATGATAGCGCCCCTATGATAGCGCCCCCTACGATGGCGCCCCCTATGATAGCGCCCCCACGATGGCGCCCCCTACGAATACGATGGCGCCCCTATAATAGCGCCCCCTACGATGGCGCCCCCACGATGGCACCCCCACGATGGCGCCCCCACAAAGTGTCCTTCATTGGTTCTGGCATCAAAGCTGCAGATATAGGAGTTCTGTCAATAAAATAAATAGTCATTTTATACCAGCTTCCAGTCCACAAGTGCCATATTCTATGGAAGTCCCTGGTCTTAACGAAAATATCGCCTGACGTCATCGCCAAGGGGTTTTCGGGAGTTGTGCTACGTGCTTCACTTCCTCGGGCCCCGGCCCTCTTCAGCCCCAGTGAAGAAGAACTGAATCCAACCCAACTATCGCAATCTCCGTTGCCCCCTGCTTTTACGATCAGAGCCAGAGAGGAGAAATAATTTAGATTTAGATTGATGTGGGCCTTGGGGCTGTTGGGATTCTAGATGTATATATTATAAGCCCTTTCGGCTTGAAAAGAGGTAACGAAACGAGACAGATGGAAAGCGGGGTATAGCGAGCGATGGCTCTGAATCGGAGCGGGCCATGCGGGACGGCGTTTCAGAGGAACTGGGGGCGATTCTGAAATTCGAAACCTGTCCTTTGATTAACTGACGAAATCACTGTGCCAACTGCTCTAACTCTTCCCAACTGTCTCTCCATCTCTCTCCCATCTCTCTCCCATCTCTCTACCATCTCTCTACCATCTGTCTACCATCTCTCTCCCATCTTTCTCTCCCCATCTCTCCCATCTCTCTCCCATCTCTCTACCATCTCTCTACCATCTCTCTCCCATCTCTCTACCATCTCTCTACCATCTCTCTACCATCTCTCTCCCATCTCTCTACCATCTCTCTACCATCTCTCTATCATCTCTCTACCATCTCTCTACCATCTCTCTCCCATCTCTCTACCATCTCTCTCCCATCTCTCTCCCATCTTTCTCTCCCCATCTCTCTCCCATCTCTCTCCCATCTCTCTACCATCTCTCTCCCATCTCTCTACCATCTCTCTCCCATCTCTCTACCATCTCTCTCCCATCTCTCTCCCATCTCTCTACCATCTCTCTCCCATCTCTCTCCCATCTCTCTACCATCTCTCTACCATCTCTCTCCCATCTCTCTCCCATCTCTCTCCCATGTCTCTCCCATCCCTCCCCTCCATTTCTCTCCCATCTCTCTCTCCCAATGTCCAAATATTTTTCTTTTCCTAATTTCCTAATCGAATGCCTTTTAATTTATCAACTTATTTGTCCGTTTACTAGCTAGCTAGGAAATTTTTTTTTTACCAAAATAAATACAAAAAAAAGAATTTTGTTGAGTTCGATTGCTTTTTGACTCAACTTGACTACTGGTTAGATTATTTAGCAAAATAGACTCTAAGAACTGAACAAAGTAAATGCGAAAATTATACTCGATAATAATTTGCGATTGATCCTCTGCCCAAGGCCCAATGCAACCTGACCCCACGCATCCAAGCGTCGAACTGCTCTGTCAGATTGCGTGGTAATGATATCGTAGATTCCTATAAGACTGCACGATTCGATGCTTGATATGAGCCTAATACGTTCGCATAATACGATCTATATAAAACGTAATTCGAATAAGCACGGTTGGCTTGGTCTGGGTCTATGTTGAGAGAGAGTCGATTGTGTTGACTCGAATCTTGAATGAAGGCTTCGAGCGAGGAGTAAAGAAAACACAGCGAGGGGTGCATTAGCATCGAAGCTTTGTCACCAACTTTTTCGGTTTCGGGTTGAAAGTGGAGCGATCTGTCAATTGGGGACAGGCCTGGTGTTTAGTTTTTGGGCTAGGAAGAATGGAGAGATCGAGGTGTCAAAAAAACGCTTTGGGTTGCAGATGGTGTTCGCTTCGTTCTCAATTCGACGCTGTGGGGGGGGGCGATCCGGGGCCAAAAAAGTGACAAAATCCAGGCGCCTTCGGCTTCGTGTAGCTCTGTCACTCTGCTAAAATGAGTGCCTGCGGCGCTAAAATGAGTGCCTGCGGCGCCAAAATGAGTGCCTGCGGCGCTAAAATGAGTGTCTGCGGCGCTAAAATGAGTGCCTGCGGCGCTAAAATGAGTGTCTGCGGCGCTAAAATGAGTGCTTGCGGCGCTAAAATGAGTGCCTGCGGCGCCAAAATGAGTGCCTGCGGCGCTAAAATGAGTGCTTGCGGCGCTAAAATGAGTGCTTGCGGCGCTAAAATGAGTGCCTGCGGCGCTAAAATGAGTGTCTGCGGCGCCAAAATGAGTGCCTGCGGCGCTAAAATGAGTGCCTGCGGCGCTAAAATGAGTGCCTGCGGCGCTTAAATGAGTGCTTGCGGCGCTTAATGAGTGCCTGCGGCGCTAAAATGAGTGCCTGTGGCGCTAAAATGAGTGTCTGCGGCGCTAAAATGAGTGCCTGTGGCGCTAAAATGAGTGCCTGCGGAGCTAAAATGAGTGCCTGCGGCGCTAAAATGAGTGTCTGCGGCGCTAAAATGAGTGCTTGCGGCGCTAAAATGAGTGTCTGCGGCGCTAAAATGAGTGCCTGCGGCGCTAAAATGAGTGTCTGCGGCGCTAAAATGAGTGCCTGCGTCGCTAAAATGAGTGTCTGCGGCGCCAAAAATCCATGGCAACGCCCCTGTTATCATTAATAAGTGTGTACGCAGAGTAATTCGTAAACCGTCGGCAAATAGTCCGCTAATATGCATCATATAATTCAAATTAAAGATAAGCTGACTGAGTCGAGTCGTGCAGCAAACAACGCAGACACACAGCTGATTATATTACACTTGTGCCTTAAATTAGTATTATAATCGTAGTCTATTTAGTCTGTATCGGGTAAAGGGCGCCTATGTACGCGGGGAGCGTGTTGTTTAGTCAAATTGTACATTGGCTGTTTCAACCAACCAAAGCTATCGGTTGTAAAAATCAGCTGTTTGGCCACGGGCGGGTGGCGGGTGAAGAGGGGGTTGGCAGGCCCCTTATTGGTTGGCCCCTCCTCAATTCAGTCTGGCAGGCCTCACTCCTTCGCTTTACTCTTTTTACCCCTTGGTCCAAGCCAAACTGCAAAACAACCTTCCCCCCGAAAAGTGTGTGGGGAGGCAAGCGATGCAACCCACCCTCCATTTCGTTAAAAAAAGGACCCGGACTGAAGGGTCCACAAGAAGCCTTAAATATCGGAAATCTTGCACTTACAATTAATTCACTCGCGTTTGCCTCGCGTCTCCCCCGGTGTGGCAGTTGTGTAGTGGTGGCCCTTGTTTGATTTTACAATTTAGAATTCACTTCCCCGATAGTTTTAGTTCTTATTTAGTTACTTCAGATTAATAATAAACAAAGCAATAATGGACGTGTCTTTTACAACTGACCGAGAAAGCTTCAGCCCTGCAGCTTCAGCAACAGTGGGCACCAATGCTCGGATGCCATTCAGCGATTCAGCAGGGCTTTTCAACTTCAGCCTAGAAGACTGCAGCCACGACGATTCTTTTATGCGATTCGTCAATTCTCCGAATTCTGCCGCCGTCAACGCCGCTTTGACTCTGCCGGCGCCTTTGTCTTTTGACGACGATGACGATGATGAGGACGATGTATCAACGACCGCCTGCGGCATGGACTGGGGCATCGGCGCTGCCGTTGCCTTTCGCCCGTCGCCGTCGGAGCCCTCAAGACGCCTGCCAGCTGGTCAGCCGCTGGCCTCCGAGCTGCCCCGGCTCCCATCGGCTCCGCCGCCTCAGCCTCCGTCATCGTCGTCGGCGTGGCGTAGTCGTCGCCTGTCCTGCAAGAAGCGGCCGTCGCCGATGTCTGTCGACACGCTGAACGACGTGACAACAACTTCTGCCGACTTCGCCATCGACATTGACGACGTTGAGGACAAGGACGAAGACAGCGAGAACCGGTGTCCGAACAGCGGCGCCAACAAGTGCGGCACGCCGAAACGCCGACGCCTGGGCCGGCCGCTCGGCGACCTGACCAATTCAACTACGCCGACATTCAAGAAGCCGCCAACGAAGACTTTCTCCACTGTTGCCTCCACCGTCCCCGTCGCTGCGCCTGCGGCTGCGTTGCACCGGTGCGCCAGCGAGATCGCGTGCAGCAGCAGTGTCGACGGCACCCCCGGTAACAGTCGCCCCAGCCTGCATCGCCAGGAGTCAGCGGCCACAGCCTTGGATTCAGCCCGCGTCGACCGGGCCATCGCGTCCATCGACTCGCTGAACCTGATTGGCAACTCCGAGCAGCGGCACGCCCTGCCAACCGTCAAGGAGTTGGATTATGGCATTCGTCACGTGACCAGCGACACCGTCAGCCGGCTGGTGAACGGAGAATTCTCCAGTACGGTGTCCAGCTACGCCATCATTGACTGCCGCTATCCCTACGAATTCTCAGGCGGCCACATTCAAGGCGCCGTCAACGTTTTTACTCAGGTTAGCTTTCATTGTCAAAGTTATCCTGTTTTTCTACTTATAGTAGAGTAGTTAGAAGTAAGTGTAATTTTTTATTTCTAAATTTAATTGAAATTTGGCTTGTAAAGTAAATAATCTAAAGTTATCTACACTACATATCGACGTGATGACTGCTCGCTTTCCAAACATTTTTACCTAACAAATCCCAACTCAACCCTCCCAGGAGGACCTTCTCCGCCGATTCCTCGAGCCGGCCAGCCAGGCTGCTGCAGTCCGGCGACCAAGGCCTCTGTGTTAATCTTTCACTGCGAGTTCAGCAGCGAACGGGCGCCAAAATTAGCGCGCTTTCTGCGTCAACGGGACCGCGAGGCCAACGTGTGCAATTATCCGGATTTGTTCTATCCGGAGGTCTACGTGCTGCAAGGCGGTTACAAGGCCTTCTACGATGCGTTCAAGGTGAGCGGCTTGGGTGCTGTCAGGGGAGGGCTTCGACGTGACAGCATCATTCTCTGGGCTCGAGCATGTATTCTGCTCTCTACCCTTCTGTGCTTCCTTCTACTGTCTACCCCTCCTGTCTACCCCTCCTGTCTACCCTTCTACTGCCTACCCCTCATGCTCCTGTCTACCCTTCCTGTCTACTCTTCTACTGTCTACCCTTCGACTTTCCATGCTTCACTCTACTGTCTACCACTCTCTTCACCCTACCTCTTATTCTACTGCTACTAACACTAGTGGTCTTATCAAGGGGGAGCGTGTTAATACGCTGAACTACTCAACAACAACCAAAACTTGCAGTCGAACTGCCAGCCGGCAAAGTACGTGAAGATGGTTGACCCGGAGCACAAAGCCGAGCTGACCCATTTCCAGCGCCTGACCCGTTCCTGGGAGCGGCAGCACAGTCGCAGTAAGCACAGCCGACTCGTGGCCGCCAGTAAAGTTCTGTTCTAATTTAAATTGATCTACCTTAAGTTTTTTAACCGTTGACTTTAATTTATAATAATTGATACCAGGACAACTTGTACTGACCGGTTTTTGCTGCCTAAAAAATGTACGATTTTAAGCGATAATTGATATTATAATTTATACCTTATTGTGAATTAAATTATTAAGAGTGAAAAAAATTTAAGGAGTAAAAACCGGTCTGGAGCAAAAGTCATCACAAGATCCCACTTTGTGCAACGCGGCTTGGCCTTTTTGTCTGCCGTGGTGTGTGTGCGTGTGTTTTGTAACAAAGCTTGTGTAACGATTTAAAAGAAAAAAGTGATGTATAATTGCAAAATTAGCGCCATGTATAAAACACTAATTGTCTAATTAATTAGCATGTTTTAGAACTATCGTAATTATTTATAGTACAGGTTGCAATGACATTTGTTCTCTAACACTTTGTGTGCCTCTGCCATAACACAAAAGGTGTTAGTTGGATTCATGAAGCATTCAAGTCCATTATTTCTAACGAACGGCTTTCGCAAAAATGTCTATTAAATTATAAGGGCCCAGTTTTCTGTAAATCAATATTTGTTATATTTTTTGTAATATTTTGAATGTTGTCATTAATATTTTTTGCAAAATTTGTTTATTCTCTTGCGCTATCCGCCGGTATATTGTAAAAAAATGTGCATATTATTTATATCTACAATGCTAGCTACTAACAGCAGTGTATTGCGAAAAAATCTATTTTATCAAAATATGTATAAAATGTCTGGAACTTCTTTTCTAAACATCTGTTTTAGCCATACTCTAGCCTTCTTTAAAATCATTAGAAAAATTGCAAAAATAGCTATAATAAGCATTTACATTTGTCATTGCGCCTTATTAACTGGCGTTAGTTTTATTAGTTTTATTATAAATTGCTTCCTCAATCAATCTTGCTGTGTTGATCAGCGGTAACCAACTAATTGGATTCCATGCATTTCCACAATTAGCGCAACTGTTAATAAAATTTGACTGTTTTAAAATCAAATAACTTGTCGATGATGTTAAAATATAATTGTTGAAGGTATGTATGATGCCAGCAAGTTTGGAAGCAAAAATTTTAATTGCATATCGCATCATTTGTAATTGCAAATTACATCAGTTTTTGTCGTCGTTTCAACTTTTTAAATCCTTTTTACCTCAAATATCTCCAATGAGGAAACAATAAAATATTCGTGAGGGAAGGGCTAGGGTCGAATGGAAAGGGGTAGAGTGGAGCGTGAAGGGCTAGGGTGAAGTGGGAAGGGGTAGGGTGGAGTGGGAACGGGTAGGGTGAAGTGGGAAGGGGTAGGGTGGAGTGGTAAGGGGTAGAGTAGAGAGGGGTACAGAGAGTAAGGTGGGAAGGGTTGAGTCGAGTGGGAAGGGGTAGGGTTAAAGTGAAAAGGGTAGGTGTATTGGGAAGGGGTAGGGTGACTTAGGAAGGGGTAGGGTGAAGTGGGAATGGGTAGGGTGAAGTGGGAAGGGGTAGGGTGAAGTGGGAAAGGGTAGGGTGGAGTGGGAAGGGGTAGGTAGGGTGAAGTGGGAAAGGGGTAGAGTAAGGTGGGAAAGGTTGGGTCGAGTGGGAAGGGGTAAGACTAGTAGGAGTCCGGAGAACGGCACTGCAAAAAAGAGCATTTTTCTGGGTAACTTCGAACAAAACACTCAAAACACTGCAGACTCGTTTTATTTGCAAATCACGGGAGTCCAGAAGGTGAGAGGTTGTTAAGAATTTTTAGTGCTTAAACTAGAAATCTGGGCCCTCTCCCACACAGAAAGGAATAAATTATTTTAAACTACGTAATACTTTTCCGACAGTATCCTGCAGGCCAGTCAATTATAAGTGTGCAAAGCAATACAAAGCAATAAAACAAAGCATGCTCAGCTTAACAGATTGAGCCCTCCATGAGCAGGTGGAGCGGCTCTGCTGACTATCAACTGTCTCTTGTCATCCCAGCAAGGGGCCAGGGTTTCACAATTGATGGGTTCGGCCTTTTTAAGCCTATAGCTTCGGGACTCAGAACTCAGCAATGAATCTCTTAAAACTCTGGCCTCTCTCACTCCTGTCAGATGGTCAGCCCCGTGGTAGCTAGATTGTGGGCGAGCAGCAAGGTCCTTTAGCTAAGAGAAGACAGCGAGAGACAAGCAGGGAGAATTTGAAAGGTAGAGATTAGCTAATCCACAGATTAACTGACCCGCTGCCACCAGTCCGTGCGCCCCGGCTCACCAAACCGGAGCTATCGAAATCGGACTTCCGACTAGAGGGGCACTGCACTTACCTGCCATCTAGTGTCTTTTAGCTGTTGATGTAACCACGCTCTGGTCGCGGGATAGGGCATGGGAACTTTTTCGAAAGTGCCTCCTATCCCGTGCACCCTCTGCACAGAGCTGTCGAGACTCGGCCAGGTCTCCGACCGGGCCTGGAGACTCCCGCTCTGCTGCACCCCTCCTGCTGCCTTGGTCCCGTCTCTCCTGCCGCCACACCTGCCTTTGCGGAGCTCCCTGTCCCTCTCTGTACCCTCCCCTCTACCTTATCTCCCCTGCACTCCACCCTATTCTTCTTGTACTTTCCCTTTCCCCCCTCTTTTTGTCTCTCTCTGCACTCTTTTCCTGCGCTGTCCCCTCCTTCTCTGTGTCTACTTACAGTATTTTGTGTGCTCACCGTCTCCCCATCCCCTCCCAAACTCCCAAACGGTGACGCAAGTCGTGTGACCCCTTCTTCCCCCGATGACTCATCGATGACTCATCTTCCTCTCTTGCGCAACCTTTTCTCATGCCATTGTTCTCCTCCCCAAATTTCTCATGCGACACCCACCCACCTCCGCTTCTATTGTTCTCGTTTTTGATTCTTTTGTTCTCTCGACCCCCACCAATTATCACATTTTCTCCGATTTTCTCTTTCTTTTGTTCTCGTTTTCGCACCTAATTATCACCTTTTCTCCAATGTTTACTTTTCCATTGTTCTCAGTTTTCCCCAATTATCCCCGATTTCCAATTCCTTTGTTCTCGACCCCAGCCCTATTGTTCTCAATGTTTGCTTGCGCAACACTTTCGCGACCACCCGCTGCGCCAATTATCCCCCCACCCCACCTCCGGATTGCGCAATTTCCCTATTTCTCATGTTGCTATGCCGGTCTCATGCTTCTCATCATGACTCATTCTGACGTCATTCTGCCGGCAGCCAATCAGAGAGAGGGAGCCATGGTAACGACCTTGAGGAGGCGGCTGTGAGGTCTATAAAAGGAAGCGATTTCGGCATGAGAATCCTCAACTTCTGCCCACCTTCGGGCTCCTAGTCTTTCTTTAGACTTGCCGTCAGACTGAGTTCTGACCCATTCGTCTATTAGACGAATCCCTGCCGGTCCGCGGTCTGTTACCGTCAAGTTATCCTTAGCTCCCCAAGCGAGCTCGCCTATCGGCCAGCGGTCTGATACCGCCCAGCATCATCAGCATCACCTGATCTACATCAGCGCCTCGTCGCTCCAGCGCATCGCCGCTTCACTGTCTGCCTGACTGCAGCCTACAGCCACCCTCGGTCACTCCGCCTCTCTCTCTCTCTCTCTGTGCAGCTGCCGGTAAGTTCCTGTTACTAATTTGTGCTCTAATTGCCTTTGCTTATCCGGGGTTTGCCTATTTTCCATTGTCTGATTAGAGAGCTGAGCCAATTGTGATACCGTATCTTTTGCTGTATTTTACTCAATAGTGAAGCCGCCTAATTGCCTGATTATTCGCCTAAGGGCCTAATTATTAACTATTAACTAACTTCATCATTATTCAATCTTTCACCATCATTTAACTCATGGCTTGCTAAGCCTTTCTCCCGGGGTGGCAAAGCATAAGGAGTTTGGTTAAGCTAATGGCCTCTCCCCGTGCAAAGCCCGCCTGTGAGTGCGTGCTGCGGGCCGCGTGTGCGTGCAGTAGATGGATTAGCGAGTCTTGGCACAGAATGGCAGTAGGAAGGTTGCAACCCCATGCTAACGCGTCCCTTCGCCCTGAGCAATCTAAACTGGAGACAGTACATGTTCGCCTCATACTACTCTTAGTAATCAAAGTCGCAAGTCAGCCTCGCTCACAGCCACAAAGGATCCCCTGCTGAGAAATCCTCCAGGATTGAGCCCAGAGTTCCCGATCATGCCCCAAGCAGAGTCCCTGTACTCGGCTGCATGCGTCTCCCCTGTTAGCCTAAATCCCCTGGTAACCAATCCAGGCGGGGCTCTAGCCTCGAGAGGTCTGGTAGAAAGATCCAGGTGCGCCAGGTCACATAGAGTGGTGGCAGCCACTCGGTCATACCATGACCGAGTGACCAACTATTGCACCTTGGCTACAGGTGGGAGTCCATGTGGGTCCTTAGCCCTCTGGTCACGAAGCGCTACCAAAGCTACTAATCATGTGGGCGGGACAGTCTGGTGCTGGAGGTCCGTCAGGTCATTGCCCGGTCTAGGCAGCCTACGGTCATTGCCCCCTCTAGTCAAGCGTTCGTCTCTCAATAGGAGCGGACAGGCGACAAGGGCGGTTACATCACTGTCTATATCTCGAAGTCATAGCTGAATAGAAGGGACGCTGCTGGGACTAAGATCGCATTGGCCATGCAGGGACAGAGAGGACTTATGCAGGGGTTCTTGCGCTGGCGAGCCTTTATACACCACTAAATGTACTATTTCATTACCGAATTCCCAGAAGTACATGTACAAGTACACGTAACTGCACACTTTTGGCACTAAATTTGAGCTTTTCGATACTCAGAAAGAGCCACACAACCTCTCAGCACGGTGGGCAGAATGGGCCAACCGATTCAAGTGCTTTGTGACTGCAAGCGGCATAACAGATGCAAGTCAACAACGAGAGATTCTACTTTACGTCGGCGGCAAACAGGTGGCTGAAGCGTAAGCAGAACTCACGAAGACAGGCAAGACCCTCGAAGAGCTCCTGGACGCCCTCAGAGAGCACTTCAAGAGCAGGCACAACCCGGTATTCGTGCGATAGGAATTCCGGCACTGCACGCAGCAGCCCGGCGAAGCCATCAACGCCTGGTGCAACGGCTGTTCAAGGCTGCAGAAGGCTGTGAATTCGAGACTCAACGGGATTTCATCATCCGAGACCAAATTGTCGCCGGCTGCCAGTCAGACCAGCTCCGGCGCAGGTTGCTGCAGAAACCCAATATCCAGCTCAAAGAAGCGCTGCAGCAAGCAGGGGCATTCGAGGCGGCCGACCTTCAATCTGCAGTCATCGAAGCGCGGAAGAGCGAGTCTGTGAACGCAATGCGGCGTATCGAGAAGCCAGACCGACCGGAGCGAACCAGAACAAAGTGCATCCGCTGTGGAGAGTCGGACCACCGAACGTGCGAGGCGGCCAGAGGAAAGACGTGTCGGAACTGCAACAAGGTCGGCCACCTGGCAAAAGCGTGCTTGTCCAAACCCGCGAGCTCCAGAAAGGTGCACGCCATTGCCGAGGAGCAGCCGAGTGATCAGCAACAGCGAGACAGTGAGAGCAGCTGCGAGGTGTTCTGCCTGACGCCACAGCGTAAGCGACTGCCGCTCGTTAGAGCAGACATCAACGGCCACGCCACAGACCTGCTAATCGACAGCGGCGCCAGCTGCAATCTAATGGACTCAAAAACTTTCAAGGCCATCGGAAGCACGGCAGACGACCTTCGCGAGTCAAGGCAGCGGGTCTTCCCGTTTGGCTCCAGTGAACCCCTCACCACTCTTGGCAAAGCGACCCTCCGGACCGCCGTTTATGACGTCAGCGCCAGCATTAGCTACATCATCGTCAAGGAGACGGGCACGACGATCGTGGCCGCGAAACCAGCGAGGAGGTGGGAATCCTACGCATCGGACCAAGCAACCCCAGCGTCTGTCATCTGAAAGACTCTGGTGATTCCATGAGCCACTCAGCGCTGCATTGGCGCCGCAGCGACGGAGGCAGACGATCAGGCAATGCCACAGCACGAGCGCCTCAGCAACATTATCAAGACCTTCAGGCAGCGATTTGTGGGAATTGGGTGCGTCAAGGACGTTGAAGTCGGCATCCACCTGCAAGACGGAGCCGTGCCGGTCTGCCATCCGCCAAGTCGCATCTCCGTGCATCTGCGGGAGGCTGCGCAGCGCGAGCTCGACGATCAACTGCAGGCTGGAATAATCGAGAAAGTGACCGGACCGTCCGAATGGGTGGCACGAATAGTTGTTGTCCCGAAGTCGCAGCCTGGCAAGTGCGCATTACCCAAGATCTGCGAGATGTGAACAAGTTCTTAGTGCCTGAGAAACAGCCCATACCAACTTTTGAAGAGGTCACTGATGAAATGGCCGGTGCGCGGCTACTTCCCCGAGTTGGACATCAACAAGGCGTTCCACCAGATCCGCGTCCGAGAAGACTCGCGCCATCTGCTAACATTTTCGACGCCGAAGGGTCTCATGAGACTGACGCACCTGTGCATGGGCTTTACGTCAGCGTCTGAGATTCTACAACGAGTCATGACCAGCGTGCTCGGTGGGCTCCAGGAGTCCGCTGGGTACATGACGACATTATCATCTATGCAAGCTCCATCATTGAGCACAACCAGCGGCTAGCGGCAACCTTGCAAAGGCTAGAAGAGACAACATCACCTTAAATCCTGCAAAGTGCAAGTTCGCCGTCAAGGAGGCCAAGTTTCTCGCTATGCGCCTGTCCGAGAAGGGCATCCAACCGACAGACGAGAAGGTGAGCGCTGTGAAAGCATTCAGAGCACCGAAAAACGCGTCCGAAGTGAGGTCCTTTCTCGGCCTTGTGGCTTTTGTCAGTCGCTTTATCCCAGCCCTGTCAGACATAGCCAAGCCCCTGCGAGATCTGACCAGAAAGGATGCGCCGTGGTCCTGGGGAGCGGCTGAGGAGACTGCTTTCAGCGCCATCAAGAACTCGATCTCCGCGAGCAGCACACTGGCATTCTTTGACAAGCGCAGACCCACAGAAGTGATCGTGGATGCCAGCCCGACGGGACTCGGAGCGATCCTCAGCCAACAGCAGCCAGACGGCAGCCTGCGACCGATCGCCTACGCAAGCGCGCACTGTCAGCGGTGGAGACGCGCTATTTTCAGACGGAAAGACAAGCCCTCGCCGTCAAATTCGGTTGCCTGCGCTTCCGCCATTACCTCAGTGGTTCGTCCGGTTTCCGGGTCGTCACTGACCACAAGCAGCTGGTGCACCTATTTAAGCCAGGATCGCATCCGCACCAAGAATCGAGAGGATGGCACTGAGCATCCAGGACCTGGTGTTCGAGACAATGTACAGGCCAGGCTCACCAATCCCAGTGACGTCCTAAGCCGGCAAATCTTCCCAGCATCAGCGGTCTCCAGCGCCG
>NIVC01002030.1:174209-210911 GCA_002269645.1 Macrostomum lignano | reverse complement strand
GAGTATAACGAAATGATCTGTTCTAGATAAAATATTAATTCGAAGTACAGAAGCTTTCATCAGAGTAAATCATTTTCAAACTTATATGTAACTACGCATCTATTGCATAAGCGCAGATAATGTACGACTGATCTGCGATTCAATTAAGGCTCGTTCACGCCGCAAGGAGAGCACTTTGACAAGGTCACGTGTCTGGTAACACCATTTTTCGTCGCTTTGTTATATCAGTAATGACTGTATTGCTTAACAATTGCATTTGAAAACGATTATTTAAAAGGAAAAGCAAAAGTTAATTCTCGTATAAGAACAAGGTGCCGAGCATACGAGCATAAAATTAACAAGGTAAAATCGTCGAAAGAGTGTGAGCTGACTTTTGCTAATAATAAGATTCTGGCGGGAAAATTAAATTAGTATTGCAATTGAAAATTTTGGTTGACTTACAATTACAATAGCGATTAGTTGCTATACACAGTCACTGGATAGTACGAGCGTATGTAAGTACGGATTGTAAGTAAAATAATGAACCAAATATTGAAATCAGAACAATGCAGAATACTAGGTTCGAAAGATATTGAGCTGAATAAAAGGAAAATTGTAGCGACCAAACACCGCCTGGTTACTCATTAAAATAACCAATTTTATGCTTTACTGTTAGTAGCGTAACTATGCATAATAATAGAGAGGGTCGATTTTCTCGAGGTTTTATCTGGAATCTTGTACTGGTAAAGCGGTAGCAAATCGTATCAAAGCGTTATACGAAGTAGACTCGTGTTTTGAAAGACTCCTAGACGCCTAGGTATACTCCTAAGAAAAAGCAGGTATGATAATTTCCAGCTACAACCCAAGCTTTTCTTGCTAGATAGTAAAGTGAATCGTAGCGCGCATGTGCAAGTAAAACAGGAAAATGGTTATGCTCTCACTTGAGATACTTACTTCGGTTTTCAGAACTGCACCCATCCACCTGAACTCTGGTCCAAATTGAGAAGCTTTTCAGTAGAGTCAAACTGGTGTGCGAAATAGTAAATAAAGTTTGTGTCTTTTTTGGGTATTGGAAATTTGTGTACATGACAGGCTACAACTTATCGAACTGCGGTGGATAACTTGTTGCTAGATCAGTCGAATATTTAGTTAGTATGGTCAGAATAGTTAGTCATCACAGGACCAGCATGGTCAGCCTTATGGTCAAACAGCTCGAATTCGTCTCTGACACTGACGCTGACGAGGCTGCCACACACCAGCAGAGGCACCGCGCAGCAGAGATGAACGGCCAGGCACAGCCACAGAACACTGAGAGGATTCAGCAGCGAGCGGCAGGGCACTCCGACAAACGTCCAATAGAAGTCAAACAGGCGCCGGCAACTGCCGATTTTAGCTAGAAATTCGGTTGCCGACTCTCTGGCAATTGTCAGAGAGTCATCGGTGGTATCATTAACAACACTTTTAATATAATGCTTGATTGCTGTCTCGATCCATAGGTTCTTGTTTTGAGAGAAAGTTTTAAACTTGCTAGTTGCTGAAATTAGTCTCGTAGCTATAGACGCAATCATTTTGTGCTTATCTAGCTGAGTAAGCATATTAGCGTAGTTGAGACTTAAATTCTTTAGGTCGTGTAGTAATCCGATATTCAGCCTGATTCTATACAGATTGCTCTCAATGAATTTTCGATCTGTACTCTTATTCAGGCCGTTGAGTATAAGAGCCTCGTCAGTTTGCACAGAAAGCAGCCGTTCTGCTGCCGGCTTCACAGCCTCCAGAAGCTGATACCGAATGTCCTGTGAGACTCTCTCATAGTTAACACTCGAATAGTTCTGAGTCAATTTGGCTAACTTTTCAAGCTTTCCTCTCTGACTGCTGTCGTAAAGTCTGGTTATATTAGCGCGATCTAGTTCCCGTCGCAGGATTTTTGTTCCACTTTCCTTAAATCTCTGTGCCTTTTCTGCACTTTCTTGGCTGGCCAAATCAACATTAATGTACTGGATAGCATCCAGAGCTAGCAGAAGGGGTTTGTTGGCGCGACAACCGTTGCTGATGCCTCCGATTACACTCCCAATGGCAGTGACAGGTATCCGGCGACTGCGCACGTGTCTAAGTACCTTGTTCACTTCTGGAACCAAATAGGCGTCTGCTGAGGAGTTTCCAAACACCTCATCCCATTTTTCGCCGATCTCAAAGTACCGACAGCCCTGAGTTCGAGCGTAGTTGGTTAAGCAGAAGACTGCCAGTGCTAGTAAGAGGCAAGTAATGCAGGTCAGGTAACCCGCCGTCAGCCAAGGTCGTAGGCGCCGAATTACGCGGCTAGTCCGCGCAGGGGTCACAATCACGACCGTGAAACCAAATGTCAGCACAGCAGCGACAACAATAGATGGCACCAAAACAACTGTAGCAATCCCAAACCTTGCGTTCTCAAATCCTGTGATGAGTCGCCGGCTAGCAAGCCCTATAATGCCAGATAAATTTCGAAGGGACTGTCGAGAAGGACGAACAACTTGAGTTTCCAGTTTTACCAGGTTTTTTTCGAATCCATTTATTACAAACGCTGTCGTGTTCAGGTCCCTATCGAATGCGCGGCTAATTACTTTGTTGAGTGACCTACTGAGATTCAGTCTGCGGTCTCGATCAGCTGCAAGATGTTCTGGACTGCTATCCATTGCTCGCAAAGCGGCTGCAAATTCTTCCGGCTTTTTCATAGCTGCGCTTATAGCGTCCGCTAGAGCCTCACCGCTTATCTCTGGTGGCTTAGTCCAATTCTTCAGAACTAAGTTAATTAGTTTGTTTGCTTGATTGACGTTGTCTCGGTGCTTGTCGCAAAATAATGGCGAAAACTTGGCTTCAATGCAAGTTTTATCTGATGATTTTATTATTGCTGTTTTTTGCTTCATTCCCTCAAGAGTTTTGTTCAATGCGACTCTTTGGCTTCCATGGAGTAGTCCAAAGTTGTAAAAAAACCGGACACTCTTTAATAGCTCTGAGCTGGATTCTTTCATTACTTTGGCAGAGATTTCGTTCTCGAAATCCCGTCTAAAATTTGCCTGCGACTTTCGACGAACAGTCTCCGTCTTCTCGAGAGCGTGTGAGACGATTGGGCGCATCTCGATTCGAGCATTTGGCACCAATGTTTGAAAGAATGAATCCAAAAACTGAAACGATCTTTCAACACTACCATGCACAGAGTCTCCGGCTTGTCGATGGCTTTCTGCATAGATCCAGATATTAGTTGTAAAAGCTGTAGCTAGTGAGATAAACTCCAATAATAATATGCCTGCTCCAAGAATTCGCAGCACTGCAAAGCCAATTCGCGGCGTCCTTCGGTATAGCCCGCAAGCATGACTTCGCAAAGTCCATGGCGCTCGAATCTGTTTTCGGCAACAGGCGAAAACCGTCATACAGATCAGAAGACCGATAGCCAGAATGCAAGATGTTGTTACCACAAAGAGACTCTCGAATGAGAGAATTGTATCGAGGGCATGCGATATTATTAATTCCTTCTGGATAGTTCTATTTCCGTACAGCCTCTGCAACATAGAGTCTTCGTTGATCAGGCGAAACACACCTCCATCGACAGGGTGTCCAGAATCCATGATGCCAAGTGCGGCTCGTCGCAGCGGTTCCAGGTACGATTCCATGATAACTTCTGCTTGTTATAGCGATTCCTTCAGCAAAAAACCATAAGTCAGCGATAGGTATTATTGAATTCTTAAATAACTTCTTGACTTAGAGATACAACTATGCAACTGCCACGTCAACTAGGATATACAATATTCAATTGCTTGATAAGTGAGACATTAATATATTTAGTAGGCATAAAAGATAGCTCTGATTTTTCGCCACTTATGTAGCTAAGCTCCCCACTTGAATAGCAAAGTAGCGAATGGCCTGACCAAAGTGGTAGCTATAATATCTTACCTTTGTATCAAAGCCATGCATAGTTTGCATGGCATAACTTGGTCTTAAATTTATCAAGAAAGCAAAACCATTGGTCGGTTTGAGATGTTTAGCATAGTTTAGGAATTAAGAACTGTTGCTAAGAAATTTACTCTTATCTACAACAACAACAGAATACGCAGTTAGCGTCACAGGGCGCGCCTCAAGGCCAGGTCGCGAATGAACGCCACGCCACCGGCCGAATCCGGGGCGCCGGCGTCAGCCAGCAGGCAGTCGACGAAACGCCGAGTGCGCGCCTGCCCCCGCCGGTAGGGTGCCTGCAGCGTTAGCAGCAGCACCTGCACCGGCTCTGGGCAGTACGACTCGGCGCGGATGATGTGGACTGCCAGCTGGAGTCGCCGACGGATTCTTATCAAGCATTTAAATATTACGTCAGGCACACAGTAGACGTCAAGACTACAAGACGTTAGACGTCAAGACGTCAAGACATGCAGACGGAGCCACATTTAGACAGAGCCCGAACGACCCAGCAGCACTGGGAAATGAGTTAAGAGGCTTTGTAGAAAAAAGCAATAAAATGTAATAAATAATAGTAGATTATATAATGTATAACCCAGAAATTAGATGTACGCGCATAGCAGTAGTTAAGATACGCTGTATTTTTAGCTACATTATCTGTAGCCTTAACCAGGCTCGAACTGACAGTCTCGGATAGCAGCTTTTGTGTGTTATTTGGGACAGGCTGTATCGAAATTCCTGTAGCCGAGAATGCTCTGCATAAGAATGCAGTGTATCGTTGAAAATTCTGAAATCTTTTTGTATCCTCCTCTCGCCCAAATGCCATGGGGCGCATAGAGGCGGCGGGCTCAGCTGGATTCCGATCTGCATGTAGGGTCTCTCTCACAGCAGCCTCAATTGAAGCAACACAAAATGACGGGCGCAAATAATTTTGAGAGCCCAAATCAAATCGAATTAGATTCTTTTGCAATGAATTCTTTCCAAGGAAGGCGAGAAAATATTATCTCAGAATTTGTGTCCGTTTTCATGAATTTTAGCCTTCGGTGATTTTCATAGTGGTGTTGCCATAAGAGAGTATTTAGCTGTTTTTTTCTTCTTGGGACCCGTGTATTGCTACTATACCTTTAAAAACATGCGCGCCAACTTTGATACTAGCTATGGATGGCATGTCTCTGCAGGTAAATGTAAATTGAAAATAACTCTGGCACCAAAAACATGGCGAAAAAGCCCCTCCAATGGCATTTTCCAACGCTGTACGCTCATTATTCAACGCTTCGAAATCATTATTCAAGGCTACTATAAATACATTCATGAGACCATACGCTTGCCCGCATAACAAAATTACGAGCCTACGTATGCAATAAAAAAGTTTGACGTCTCCAATAGGTGTTTTTTAGGTCGTAGGAACATCCCTGAGATGTTTCTAATTCATTTATGATCCTTCAAGAAGCTTGTTTCTACAAAAATGGCGAATAAATAATAAAGAATAGATTTGCAATGTAGCTCGTATTATTAATTCACAATTTTATTTATAAAGTCAAGCTTCTTGAAGGATCATAAATGAATTGGTTATGTCTCAGGGACGTTCCTACGACCTAAAAAATACGTATTGGAGACGTCAAGCTTTCTATTGGATATGTAAGTTTGTTATACGGGTTGTGCATTTCGTTTTGTCGCACATGCTTAATTTCAATCACTCGTGGGGAAAAATCAATTATTGTCTGCCTAAAACCATAGAAAAAATCCAACATTGTCCACTCCAAAACCATAAACACAATCTACCATTCTCTACCTCTAAAACCATAGAGATAATCTATCATTCTCAACCTCCAAAACCATAGACATTATCTACCATTCTCAACCTCCAAAACCATAAACACAATCTACCATTCTCTACCTCCAAAACCATAGACACAATTTACCCAGGGACAACTAAAACCCTCGGGACGCGAAACGAGCCAATTCATGGCAAAAAATCTGAGGGGCTCGCTTAAAAGTATTGTTCTATGGCTTTTTCAAGTCTTCTCTGCTATCAGGCATTAACGGTTAGATTAAATAGTAAAGCGAGGCAATGTCGAGTATTTAATTTAAAGAATAAGAACCAGTGATATAATTACAATGTATTTACAATAAAGTAACCGCCATATCAACAAAAAACTCCAACGGCAAGAAGATAAAAGATGAAAGCAAAGATATAACTCCAACGGCAAGAAGATGATGAAAGCGAAGATGAAACTCCAACGGCAAGAAGATAAAGGATGAAAGCGAAGATGAAACTCCAACGGCAAGAAGATAGAAGCAAATACGGAACTCCAAGGACAAGACGACACAAACAGTCAGTAGCTCGTACATAAAGGAAACGCTGGAACTTCACCTACTGAGCATCTAACTTCCGAAGCTTTCTATCATGGGATGTCGTCGGTATTGGTGGGAGTTTTGACGAGCGTCTTACTAGTCCTTTGAAAAAAACGTTGGCTAGCCGACGGGACACACTGTCCATGCTGAACTGTGTCTTAGTTGGAAAGTAAAAGTCCTTAATAACATAAAACAGCTTCTGCACGCGAGTTGCGCACGTAGGAGAGTGCAGAATAAAACTGCTGTAGCAGAGACAGGATAAGTCTAACAGCCATTGTGGAGGATGACAAAGCTTTCCGCGAGATAACTCTTCAGTGAATTCGCTGGCTGGAATGCTCGTCTCTGATATCAAATCTGTTCCTTTGATGCCTTCTTTAGTCGCTGTATAACCTGTCAATTTCCAATAAAGCACGGTTTGAATTGTTTTTATGAGATTGTATAAAACCTCGTTGTGAATTAAATTTTAATTAATATCCAGCTTACCTGCGATATAGTAGAGCGAAGCCATCTCCGAAATGGAAAGCTCCTAATTCCAACAAGTCTCGAACCGAAATCGGTGTATGCAGTTTGAATGCACGAATCAGAAAGTTGGGTGAGACAAAAATTCGAACAGACAGGTCTCCATCTTTATCTAACGTAAACAAGTAAACGTCTTCGTTCAGAATAGCTGTGTTCAGTGCATGTCGAGATACGACATCCGAATTTTTCACCTCAGCTCGAAAACTTTCCCATGCCGGCAAAAAATCAAGCAGCTGAAAAGCGTCCATCTCATCGAAGTCGCCGCACCTCGCGTCAGAAAGAACACCGCGCTTTTCGGCCTGTCGGTCCTGGTCTAAAATAAGAGTAAAAATAAAAGTAAGATAATTGTGAGCGGCAAAATCGATATAGACGCTAAGTGTTGAGCAATCTTTAAGTTACGTACCTTGGTTCTGAACAAAACACGAGCTAGGAACTCCATTAAAAACAGAAGGAGGATTAATTGGCCTTTCGGTAGAGTTTTTCTTGACCATTGGAGCATCGCTTGGCCAATGCTTTACGCACACGCCCATATTGTCAGTCACTCTCTAAAATAATAAATTTTGGGTTTCAAGTTGTTTGGACGAGACTGGCATGCAGAATTGAAGCGGAATTATGCAGCAGTAATGACAGCAAATGATCTGGTTTCTTACCTGGAGAATATTTGGCAGCGCCTTTCTCCATCGCTCTCGCTCCTGTGGATCTCTGGGAAACGCAAATGTCCGTGTTCGAACGGCTTCAGAGTTGGAACTTGACGAGCACAGAAATACGCTGCACTTTCTTGGCATTTCATCAAGTGAATAAAAATGCTTCTCTTGATATAGTTCAGCTTAGCTTCACTGCTGGCCGCAGCTAAAGCAATTTTAATTTGCTTGATAGCAGAGAAGACTTGAAAAAGCCATAGAACAATACTTTTAAGCGAGCCCCTTAGATTTTTTGCCATGAATTGGCTCGTTTCGCGTCCCGAGGGTTTTAGTTGTCCCTGAATTTACCATTGTCTACCTCCAAAACCCTAGACACAATCTACCATTCTCTACCTCCAAAACCATAAACACAATCTACCATTGTCAACCTCCAAAACCATAGACACAATCTACCATTCTCTACCTCCAAAACCATAGACACAATCTACCATTTCGTGACCTGCTAGAGAGATATTTGTCTAGATTAAGATACTGATGATCTCACCGAAATTTTCCAGTATCCCCATGCTCTTGGGTTTTAAGGCGAGCCGAGAATACTTTCTTTCGATTTTAACACTCTCTGTATCGCAGCAGAGAAATTCAGCTAACAGATGCTAACTGGCTTGGGACGAACCGAGAAGAGTCCGGTTTCTGCTTGAATTTCCTAGATCCAATGACAACTGCTGAGCCAAAAAGGATAGAAAAATCCTGGAGCAGGAAATCTAAGATCCTACTCCGATATTTAGAATAAATCGAGAGTCTTTGTGTCAATCATTTTTCCTGACCTTCACCGTGCTCATAGCTAAAACATCTGTCCTGAAATCAAAGAACTCGAGAAGAAAAACAGAAATTAACACGAAGATATTCTCTCTGAGGTGAAACAAACGCTAATACGGCTCGTATCGTCTCTGTTTCCGTAATACTTGTCGACGAATTGGTACACTAACGGTTCACTGTGAGGCATACATGCAAAAATAAAAGGCTGGGAAGCAAATCAAGATATCAAACATGGCTCGCGGAGGCGGCGGTGGCGGCAGAATCCGGTTCCGTGCGGCCAAGTCAGGCCACGCGGCCGATGCACAGGAGGAACTAGTTCGCCGACGCAACAATACTAGACTGGCTGCGCTAAATAGCGGCTGCTTCTACAAGAGTGGCAGCCAGTATTGTCCAAACAGACTGACAGATTTTTACTGTGTCATGTGGACTGAGCTGCAAGATGAGGAAGCACAACTGTCAGAGACAGGTGAATTTACCCAGATTTAAAAATATTTTACCTCTGACTTACTTGACTCAACTGCAGCGAGGAGGCGTAGAGGACAGCCAATTCCGCTAGCCCCTGGCGACCAAAGACTTCCAATGTCTCAATAGTTAATACGAGCGTATATTCATGCACAACTTAACTTGCCCTTTTCTTAAATTTCTTTCTAGGAGTAAAAGTCTACGCTTCTACGCTTACACTTTTCGCGTGGATAAATTATATATTGTAAAAGGACATTAGAGAGCTAGATACTAAAACAGAATAATTATTTATGGTTATTTGATCAAAAGTTCTTCAACCATACATCTCTCCAGTTCGCAATGCTACAACAGCTGGACCCGAGCTTATTGAGTCCGTGACGATGGTGGAGCCTGCACTGTCGCAGCTAGGCCATGAAGTTTTGATCTGCTCTGGCGACTTCAGCAGCGAACAGTTCGCTTTAATCAACACAGCGCTGCCTCTGCTGTTAGTGCTGATGGGCACAGTCTGTAATCTGGCTACCTGTCGGCTAATGTTGCGCTACGCATCGACTCAGCTTCCAATCTGCTACTATGCGCTGGTTATCACTGTCTTGGACACTCTTCTGCTATATATTCGTTTCCTTGACCTCTGGTTTCAGTCCGCATTCGATTTAAAGATAATGCTATCGCTGCTCGTGATGGACGAGTCCAACTGTCAGCTGTTAACCATGCTTTACTCCGGTCTGTTGCACTTAAAATCGCTTTTACAGGCCGCTATGGCTTTTGACTCGAGACGAATGTTTTTGAAGCCAGTCAGCTTCACAAACGCTGGTTCCACTGACAGAGTGAAGAACTGTGCACTCCTATCGGTTGTACTAGCAGCACTTATCAATGCTCATTTTGCATGGACCTTAACTGTTGACAGAGGCAGTTCCACTAATGATCTGGACAAGGTGTACCACTGCGGATGGACTCGACGCTGGCCCATAACAGAGGAATTCACAGATTGGTTGTGGCCAGCAATTGATATTTTATGCGCTGATATCCTGCCAGTCACCGCGGTGGTTAGTGCATGTACCGTTTTTCTGTTATTCAAAAGACGCCCCCAGCCAGAATGTCGACGCTGCCTTGAGTACCGAATAATCCACGTGGACTTGTTCATCCGAATGCGGACGGGTTTGTTGGCTTGTTGTCTCGGTCATGCTGTGCTCAGCACCCCGGGTTTGCTGCACGGATGTCTAATGTACGCCAGATTCTTATCAGCCGGCGGTAGTCAATCAGTACAGGGTTCGCTAGCGACTCAGCCTCAAGAGATTTACCGACCAATTGATGAAGAGTCGTTGGTGTACTTTAGCAGGGTATGTTTCGGTGTCCAGCTTTTTTCTAATTTTCTTGTGTTGTCTGTGATGGTACCACAGTTCCGTCAAGACGCAATACAGTTTTACAGCAAAGGAATCTGCGATCTGTCCAGAGCTGTTTCTGCAACTTTTGGTAGTGCTTTTCGGCTCTGGCAGCGCCGAAAATTATCTATTACTGCGGCAGTTATACAAAGACGACGCCGCTGGCTAGAAGTCTACCAAGACGAGACACTCTATTATGATTTGCCACTAACGGTAGTCTGATTGATACATGTACGCTCGTATATGTAGCCTATTGTGACCTTTCATATCCGAAATATTCATTTATCGGTTACATCGGAACCAATTCCCGAAAGCTATCCAACTACATTTGTCAGTGGCGAATCCAAGGGCGGGGGCGAAGGGGGACAACTGCCCCCCCTTGTTTTGCCAGGGGTGAACTTGCATATAATTGGAGGTGTATTTTAATTTTCGGCCAATCCAAAAAGTTAGGCAAATCCGCCCTCTACTTTAAAAATCCTGTATCCGCCACTGACATTTGTGAACTAATATAGAACATAATGTCTTCCATGGTTGGCAATGGCTAGAGTTCCGGCACCGGAACCCATTTTCTAACGGCTACGGATCCGGCAGTGCCATTATAATATAGATGGAACATTATATTTTTCTTTCTACATGTGGCTGATATTGAGATTTTGTTCTAGATTAAAATTTAAGACAATATGATAAGATTCGGGACGAGATGCTTCTAATATCCAGACTTCTTAGATATGTTCTTAGCAGTCTTTATATGCTTCTATACGGCACTGCCGGATCCCTAGCTGTTAGAAAACGGGTTCCGGTGCCGGAACTCTAGCCATTACCTCTATGGTTACGGAAAAGATGACGCAAAATAGGCTTAAGTCTCAAACTTGACATAAACATAACATTAAAGATGAGAAAGAATTTGAATTGCAAATTTTGAACTGTTCTTGAATTATATAGATCGAAGAATTAATTAAAGCTAGAATAGAAATTGAGAACTTTCATATCTACATCAGCCATGTATGACAACAGTTAATGGCTAATTAATTGGATGAAAACCTTCCCCTTGCTTGGTTCGTTTGGCTTATCACTCATTAATCGTAAGTTTAACCCCTTAATTCCTTGACAGTGCACCTACCAAGGACCACTACATGTACATGTGCATGTAAAAACTATCCAATATATGAAATATATCCTTTTGACACACCAAAGCGAGCTACCGGATAGTTACTAACTGTATCCCACCACACTAGTCGACACTTATCACGAATAATGTTAAATTTCAACGCAGGTAGTTACGCCTAATTGCCTAAATAAATAGAAATTTAATAGTACACAAATTTAAGCCGTATGTTGGAAAAGCCTGCGATTAATTTAAACTTTTTATCCGAAAAAATCAGAAAGTTCAGGTACGTAAATCAGAAAAGAAAGAAATCGGAAAATTAACGGTCTGACTGACTGTTTCTAAACAAAGCTGCACTTTGACATGCTGCCCCTGTTTTACTGCTTCTTTCTTAGAAAGTTTGTCTGTAAGGAGGCACTTGAGGTCAGACACAGACGAGTTTTTAATTAAATTTTTGCTTTGGTTGGCCCTTTGGCAGATTCAGGGGCGCGGATCCAGGCGGGGGCAAAAGGAGCCATGCCCCACCCCCTCTAAGCCGTGGCCAAAAACAAGAACTACTAAACATCTCTTTTAGTTGTTAAGAAGTCTCGGACCAAAAATAAATTTGGCAATACTTTTTTGGTATATAACTATCCAAACTCTATTTTTTAATATTGGATCGTATATATAGTGCTTGGTATAGCTTGGCCCCTCCTAGAAAATTTTCTGGACCTTTTAATTTAATTTCTAGCGTACTAAATTCGGGTGTTGTCCAATTCGGCGACAAACAAATTCGGCGACAGAGATTCACTGCACCATGGACAAATTCGGCGAAAGCAAATTCGCTGACAATCTCGTCAAATTCAGCGACGGAATAATTCTGTATAATCTTATTAATTATTTTGGTACAATAGTATTAGGTTATGCATATTAGCTTTCCTTTTTAATTGAATTTGTTTCATCCATTATTTATCCTGAACTTTAATTCAAATGTGCTTTCCAAGAAATATTCGTTTAATTCTCAACGACGCGCGTTGCCTTGCTCTTGATACAATTTTTTTCTATCAAAGGTCATGCAAGAGTTTAGTGTCTGGCTGGAGTCTTAAGGCCTTAAGTCTCTTTGCCACAGAAATATAAATGTACATGCATGTGTAGCAGTATTATCTATTGACAGTATCTCTGTTCTCATTCTGATTTCTGATGTACACTTTTCTGCAGTGCGCTCAGCTGACAATGCACACCTCATACTTAGTTGAAGTCATGTGTTGTACTATTAACGAAGAGGATGGGGGTTGGTCTGACAGCAGACGGCTTATACTTTTGTACCTTGGTTGCAATCAATAAATCAGACTTAGAAAGACTTGTCGCCGATTTGCTTTCGAATTTGGCCATGCTAAATTTCTGTCGCCGAATTTGCATACATTCTTAAATTCACGCGCTCCAATCCTCAATTTCCCTAGCTAATTAGACTTATTAGAGCCGAAGAATTCATTTTTTGACATCGGCAATGCTCAATAAATTATTTCCTAGTTTTCTTCTGTTGGATGTGATGCCAGTTTGGTCAAGACAAGCACTGTTGTGTCTGTTTGCAACTTGCAACCACACCATTCAGTCTACGACTACTGTATCCCTTCAATCATTAGGAGTTAGGCCTATAGCTTATACTTAGTTATACTTATAGAGCCTTAAATGTGACTGGTTATTAGCTTAGGGTTAATGCTTATTGTTAATATAAGTATGTTGATATTAGGCCAGGGGGAAATCTAGTAAATTTGTTATGGGATAGGTCAATTGCTAGGCCTATACCAAGCACTACAACCTATCTAGGAAAATAGACCTTGCATAGTTATACTTACTTATAGTTATAGGCCTAGGCCAAAAATGTATGGTAAAAACCTTTTATATAATATATGTGCAGGGCCCCTCCCAATTTTTTTATAAAATAGTCACCGTTTAGTCAATTTGAATTCACGCCAAAACTAAGAAACATATTTTGTTTTAATACTCGTATTTTCTATAATATTTTGCACTAACGAATTTTTGTTTAAAACTGTAGCAAATTTTAGTATAAATAGAAGCAAATTTGGCGGAGGAAGAACCAACCTCGCGCACCGCGGTTCACTAACAAAATAGTTGATAACAAATAGTAAGAGTTCCGAGAAAATAAGAATTCAAGTTCTAAGTGTTTTCTGTGTTGATTCTTTTTAAGAAGTAAGAGTGAAATAGACTGAAGCGTATACAGTATATACTATTGAGAAGCAGCAGCATTGAGTAGTAAGAGAATACGAAGTAGTTCTTAAGTAATAAGTATAAGAATAACCGGAGGCTGTGACCCTCTGATCTCGGTAACGCCCAAGGACTTGCAAAGTACATGAAATACATATACCAGTAAGCCAAGAATACCGCTCAGGCCATTATTAAGTAGAACGCTACCAGAATAATAGAACGCTACCAGAATAATCAGAAGAGTACACCTTTCAGGGCTAACAGTTTTACTCAGAATAATACTCAGACTGGTACTCAGAATAATACTCAGAATAATACTCAGACTAATACTCAGACTAAATAAATACCCAGACTTATTCTAAGAAACATTTCTCGGATTATTCTAAGATTGATAAACTCACAATTTATTAATAGGATAATCCTGGTGGCAGCTACCAACTTAAGAGATTAGTAAATTAGCCCTGTGATAGCTTTTGGTGACTTTGTAAAATCAATATAAGAAGAAAGAATCACCCCTAGTACAACTTTGGTGGCATAACGGTGAAATTCTTATAGAGAGCCAAAAGGCCTACGACAACTTGGTATCAGCGGTTGGGATTAAAATTGATAAAGTGGGAGGTAAAACACCTGTAACAACTTGGTTACCGCGGTAGGATTTTGTACCGTACGGGAATACCCCTACGACATATATAATATAATTATTAATTATGCTAAAATAAACAATTAATATACCACATACCTATCATTGAATAATCATTTTGTTTACCAACAATAAACATTATTAGACAAATTGATACTAATAGTAGACAAAACAACTGCATTAATCCCTGGCCTCTAGCTTCCCCTACCCCCTAGAACCTGGAGGCTAGATCCATCTCTGTGTTAGTATTTCTTTAAGTATTACTATTAGGCCTAATAAATATTCTATACTGTTCCCTATAAATTATTTATAATAAAGAAGCTAGATATTATCATTTTAGATAATAACAAACTATTTTTAGTATGAAAGACTTATATATTAGACCTAAAACAATTATGCCTTTTATTACCTATTATCCTATTTTTAAATCTAAATTATCTATTTCTACAACTTCCTTACTTTAATATTTTAGACTTAAGCAAAAAAGATTAAGAGCCTTAATTAAGATTAAGAATTGAATTACTATGAAGTCTTAAAGAATGGATATCAGGTAGGATCCAAAAAAAATTAATGGCGATACAGATATATATATTTCTACATATAAAAATCAAAACTTGGTCTGTGTGTGTATGTGTCTGTATGTACAATTTTGATTGCTATGGACTCCCAAACCGCTCAACCAAATTTTACCAAACTTTACACCCACCTTAAACTTACTACGGAAAATGTCTTAGGCTACCTTTAAATTTCCTAGACTCAAGTCTTCTTACCTAAAGTTATAAAAAAATGCTTAAAATGTGCATTTTTTCACTAAATCCTCCATAGCGCCGCTCCACTTTTACTAATCCTCTTCAAATTTGACACAAACAATGTTTAACTATTTTGACACAATCATGTAAAGTTTTGAGTCTCAAAGTTAATCCTGAATAGCACTGTGCACTTTTAAAGTTAGGCTGCTTTTTTCAACAAGACAGCCATCCCAACCTCTGCTGCCTGCCTCTTTTTCATGATCTGGGCCCAGATGTGTAAAAGGGGTTTCAAAATTGACTAACTTTTGGCTGCCATAAGTTTGCTCCACGTAAAACAATTTACTTTAAACTTGACATAATTCTTCATTGACTCATTTTATGTCTAAATGTAAAGTTACAACTCTGTAACTCATTCAAAAAAGAAACTGTAAGCATGTGAAGTTTGTCTGATTTTTCTGTTGTTTGTGCCACTCACTCACTCATTCCCCCAGAGCCAGACAAAGGGTCAGGCAATAAGACTGAATGTATATAGCAAATGTACAGTGTTTTGGAATAACTTTATTTATAGCCTTCTCTACACCCCAAGAGTGGAGAGGCTACGTTTAGCCATAACAGTTTAGTGAGAAATTCTAACCACTGCCTTCCCCTCTGTATTGGCAAACTCTGCAGCAGTTTAACAGTGGATGGCAATTGGCAAATTCAGGGAATCTAGCATGGTTTTTAAAAGCAAAAGATTTATGAAAAGGCAACGCAATGCTATGCAATACAACCCTACTAAATTAGATACACCATGAACATTTTAGGTTTCTTTTAAAGGTACTGTGTAAATTTTAAATGGCCTCCTAAGAAATGCATATTTCCTTGGTTGTTAGACTGATGCAGACTGCAGTGGAGCTAAAGATATACAAATTCCTTTCAGGGCTATAAATTGGCAAGAAAGATAACGTGATTAAAGCATGAGAACAACCATGAGAGTACTACGTCCCACAAACTGGCTTTCCAAGCAGGGATGGGCAGACTTTTACCTCAAAGGCCAGCTCATGGCTGAGGGGCAGATGAGAGTGGAAAGAAGAAAGAATAGACAATTTGAAGAGAGAAAAGGTGACAGAGGGGATAAAAGAAAAGATAATAGAAGAGAGGAGGGGGTGAGGACAATGAGAGAAAGGGGGAGAAGAGGGGAGAGAGTAGAGATAAGAGAGCAGAGAGCTGCAGATGAGAGGAGAGGGGAGACAGCAGAGAGGAGAGCAGAAAGGAAAGAGGTGAAAGAAGAGATGAGAGAGTAAAGGGAAGAGAGAAGAGATAAAGATACATCTCTACATCTCTAAGGTTATAGAGATGAAAGGTGGAAGGAGAGATGAGAAACAAAGGAGAGAGGAGAGTGGAGAGAGAAGAGAAGGAGAGAGAGTATAGAAAAGGGAAGAGAAAAGAAAGGAGAAAGGAAAGTGAGGAGTCAAAAGAGGGGAAAGAAAAGAGTACAGAGGAGAGAGGTGAGAGAACATATAAGACAGAGATGCCAGATAAAAGAGGGGGATGAGAGAGCAGAAACAAGAGTGAACAGATGAAAGATGGGAGAGTAGAGAGAACAGAGAAGAGATTACAGAGACGAGAGGAGAGAGGAGAGATAAATGTAGAGAAGTGGGTGAAGAGAGAGGAAAGGAAAGAGGAAAATGGAGAGGGGAGAGAGTAGAGAGAGGAGGAGATAAAAGAGAGAGAGAGAGAGAGAAAATGAGAGAGAGGGGGCAGAGAGAAATGAGAAGAGATAAGAGAGAAAAGATAAAAGAAGAGAAAGGAAAGATGAGCGAGAGTATATATATATATATATATATATATATACTCCAGCTCATATATATATATGATAAATTTATATTTTCTATTCAATGTAAAAATAAAAAAAATTCAGTTTAAGAGGGAGGCGCATGCTCTATGCGCCTCCCCCTAAATCTACCACTGATGGATATCCTATCTTAATCTTATCTATGGTATAATATCCTATTCCTATGCCCCTAACTTATAAAACGTTTATCAAACAAAGACGGAAAATTATATTGAATATAATTAAAAGCTTTAACACTAATAAGAATAATCTAGATGACCTCTTCATACAATCTTTAGCCATGAGACAAATATAGGATTTGTCATTTAAATTACAAATACTTTAAAATTTTATTATAAATCTACCATAAATATCCCTATTGCAGCGCATGGCTTAAGTACGCCAGACGCCTACACAACCTGCGCCACGCTGTGAAATGACTTACCTGTGAAAGAAACCCTAAAGCAAAATTAACGCAGTTTTGGGTAAACGGCAGGAGTAACTATGACTGTCTTATCAAGCCTAAATGCCTCGGCATCTAATTAGTACCGCGCCGCGCTGTACTAATCGCCGCGCGCCATACGCGCCGCGCCGCGCCATATTAGATCCGCGCCGGACGCCGTCCGCCAAAATGCCCATGCGCTGCAATCAGGATAAATATGCAACCATGGGATTTATTTAGGGCTTTTTCTATTTGCAACATACATACAAAAGTTGCTATCTATTGGTCAAAATAGTGGTTAATAGCTTTATTTTTGTTTTGCAAATAAATTCTTGTTTCTTGACATTTTAAAATTGATACAAAGAGAGAGCTAAGAATCCTATATACTCATTTTTTAAAAATACTAAACTTGGCTATTATAGATAGCATAAATCCTAAGCAAAGGTGTTCCAATCTGCTTTATATTTAAAATTATTATCAGCCCTATATTGATTTGCATTCTAATTTGGATGAAAAGATAAGCTGACAAAATATAATGTTTTATGGATTTTTTATGTTTTTGCTTATTCCACAATCTATTACTTATATGAACCAGTTTTTTATTTATAAACACTTATGGCAATAATCTATTCTTTTCCATAAAAATATTTATCAATGTTACTTTTTTTAAGACATAATTGGCAGTCATGTTGAAGTTTGGTAGGCACAAATCACCAAAGGATCTGGTAGTGCATCTGTATGCCAGCCTGTGTGCGCTTGATGAAGCCAATGCAACTGCTAGCAAACGATTGGAGAAGGACATTAAGAAGGCCCAGGAGGAGGTGGCCAAATCTTTGACTGGCCTGAAGTCTCTTTTAACTGAACGTGCTGAGCATGGGCATGGCTCAAAGGTTTGTGTGACAATTATTAAATGGTCCTTTAGTGGGTGTGGGTGGGCTGCTACCTCCCTATGTGTGCCTTTGGCGGGTGTGGGTGGGCTGCTGCCTCCCCGTGTGTGCCTTTAGTGGGTGTGGGTGGGGCTGCTGCCTCCCCGTGTGTGCCTTTGGCGGGTGTGGGTGGGGCTGCTGCCTCCCCGTGTGTGCCTTTAGTGGGTGTGGGTGGGGCTGCTGCCTCCCCGTGTGTGCCTTTAGTGGGTGTGGGTGGGCTGCTACCTCCCTATGTGTGCCTTTGGCGGGTGTGGATGGGCTGCTGCCTCCCCGTGTGTGCCTTTGGCGGGTGTGGGTGGGGCTGCTGCTTCCCTATGTGTGCCTTTGGCGGGTGTGGGTGGGGCTGCTGCCTCCCTATGTGTGCCTTTGGCGGGTGTGGGTGGGGCTGCTGCCTCCCCGTGTGTGCCTTTTTGCCCCACCGGAAACAGCTATCCCACAAGCAGAGCAGCTAGCTGCACTTTCCAGCCCACCCCGCAGGAGTCTGATGCCAACTCGGAGAAGTTGCGAATCAGCGAGGCCCTGACCGAAGTGGCGCACGAAATGTTCTGCAACGAGCACCGGACCGCGATCCCAATGCTGCTGGAAAATATTGACAAGATCGACTTTGAGAGTGCCAAGTTTGTTGAGCACCTGTTCACCCTGCTGATGTCGAAGAGGATCGAAGACAAGTATCCAGCTGTCGACTACATCACAAGGAACATGTCCGTGCTATA
This sequence comes from Macrostomum lignano, assembly GCA_002269645.1. Lineage (NCBI taxonomy): Eukaryota > Metazoa > Platyhelminthes > Macrostomidae > Macrostomum > Macrostomum lignano. The sequence continues at coordinate 192,246 of NIVC01002030.1, read as the reverse complement.
CATGCTGGTCGATGGCTACCAGAATCCTGAGCACGCTGTCAGCTTCGGTGGCATGTTGCGCGAGGCTTGCAGGTCAGTGCGTTCGGCTTAGTATTTGAGCTGGCTAGATAATGTTTTGGTAGGGCTCCCGGCTCTCTGGGAATCTCGTCTTTAATTCCATCGTTGCTACCCAAGTTTTTTTTCCAAGAGTTCTCTTGTGACTTTTTAATAACAACTCTAATGTGTCTAATGCGACGGAGAGGCGACCGTTGAGTCACAAGCGCGTCACGTGAGCTGTACCATAGAATCGCAAGAGAGTCGTCCAAGATCGTTGTGTTGGCGCTTAACTGTCTACTAACTCAGTAGGCTAGTTGGAGTTTTCACGGCACCAAACAATCTTACTTATATATTTGAATAAAAGAAAGGTAAAAATGTAACCGAGAAGGTAACCGCAAACGGTTTGAGCTGTCTCACAAATCTTGTGTTAGTCATATAACGGCATGTAGTCCTACGTATATGTATAACAAAAACTTCCCTAATCTAAAGTATACGGTATAATTCTACTAACATAGAATATAATTCTACTGTCTCAGTGTGTGAGCCGGGTGTTGCTGCCAATTCACCACACAGACACGAGAAGATCGCCGAGATTTTCCTGCACGATGCCCGGTTCTACAGCCTGTTCTCTCACGTACACGGCACAGCATTTGACATCAGCTCGGACGGCTTCACCACCCTGAGGGACCTGCTCACCAGGCACAAGCCGATGGTGGCCAGATTTCTAGAAAAGAATTTTGACCAGTTCTTTGAAAATTACCGCGGTCTGGTAGAGTCTGACAACTACGTAACTAGGAGGCAGGCGCTTAAGGTGAGGCTTGATGTGGGTCATGTGACTGACTGCTAGCTCAGTCTGTTGCTAGTAGCAACGGCCTGCTCAGGAGTCAGCGGAATTTGCAGAATTGCCTCAGCGCTCATTGATAATGCTTTTTTTTAATCCTAAAGACCCTGGCAACCAAAACTTTGGTTTGTAGTTGCTGGGCGAAATTCTGTTGGACCGGCACAACTACGGCATAATGACTCGGTATATTGCTAGCGCTGAGCATCTCAAGCTGATTATGAACGCGCTCAAGAGCCGGCAAAAGCAAATCGCATTCGAGGCATTCCACTGCTTCAAGGTATGTTTTCCGATTGCAGTCACCGGGTCAAGGTAGCGCTTTGTAGAGTGGGTCAGTAGACCATTTTCGTGTAAGTCGAGCTTGACAGGCATCAGTGTAGTGAGTCAGCATGACAGGCATCAGTGTAGTGAGTCAGCATGGCAATCATCAGTGTGTGTGTGAGTGAGCATGGCAATCATCAGTGTGAGTGAGTGAGTCAGCATGGCAATCATCAGTGTGAGTGAGTGAGTCAGCATGGCACTCATCAGTGTGAGTGAGTCAGCATGGCAATCATCAGTGTGAGTGAGTGAGTCAGCATGGCAATCATCAGTGTGTGTGAGTCAGCATGGCAATCATCAGTGTGAGTGAGTGAGTCAGCATGGCAATCATCAGTGTGAGTGAGTGAGTCAGCATGGCAATCATCAGTGTGAGTGAGTGAGTCAGCATGGCAATCATCAGTGTGTGTGAGTGAGCATGGCAATCATCAGTGTGAGTGAGTGAGTCAGCATGGCAATCATCAGTGTGTGTGAGTCAGCATGGCAATCATCAGTGTGAGTGAGTGAGTCAGCATGGCAATCATCAGTGTGAGTGAGTGGGTCAGCATGGCAATCATCAGTGTGTGTGAGTCAGCATGGCAATCATCAGTGTGAGTGAGTGAGTCAGCATGGCAATCATCAGTGTGAGTGAGTGAGTCAGCATGTCAATCATCAGTGTGAGTGAGTCAGCATGGCAATCATCAGTGTGAGTGAGTCAGCATGGCAATCATCAGTGAGTGAGTCAGCATGGCAATCATCAGTGTGAGTGAGTCAGCATGGCAATCATCAGTGTGAGTGAGTGAGTCAGCATGGCAATCATCAGTGTGAGTGAGTGAGTCAGCATGGCAATCATCAGTGTGAGTGAGTCAGCATGGCAATCATCAGTGTGAGTGAGTCAGCATGGCAATCATCAGTGTGAGTGAGTGAGTCAGCATGGCAATCATCAGTGTGAGTGAGTGAGTCAGCATGGCAATCATCAGTGTGAGTGAGTGAGTCAGCAGGGCAATCATTATTCAGTGCTCAACAACCCGTCCAGGTATTCGTGGCGAATCCGAACAAGCCCCGCTCGGTGCAGAACATCCTGGTGCAGAATCAGGACAAGCTGGTTGACTTTCTGCAGAACTTCCAGACGGACAGGCAGCATGACAGCCAGTTTAACGACGAGAAGCAGTACTTGATGAAGGAGATTCGAGACATGCGACCGCTGCCTCCGCCGCCAACAGCCGCCGTCTCGGGGTCAAGCTAGTAGCTGAACTTTCTACTTTTATTAGTTAATATGCTAAATTTTGTTTTACTGAATACTGAATTTAACGCTGGTGAAAATTCAAGACTTTGTAAGGACTGATTTCCAAATGAGCCTCGTTTCCTGTACAAATTTAGCGATTCAACTTCAGATTGACTGGAGTTTAATGTGCCCGTCTGTTTTTTTATTCGAACTTTGTCATTTTTAGCTTCTAGCTGACGAAAGCGCTTAAACCAAAAGGAACAGCCTATGACCTGAGGGGAGTGCCAACATTTCAGGAACTGGATATTAAATTTACTCGTATTTTATGTTTGACCCCTTTATTGGCATTGGATCAATTGTATATTATAGTATCGATAGTAGACTCTATTATATTTTGCGTCGCATATATTCATCAAATCATTTTCGGCGTTGTGATATTTCGTTCTTGCGTTAGCGCCCCATCTGACTAGAGACAACGAAATTAATTTTTACTTTGCTTTTTATACGATTAGCCTTTGTCTACTAGTTCTATCCTAGCACGTGTTTTTATATTGTATTATATTGAATAGTACCACTATAACAGCCCCACTACCCATCGGACTATAAGGCTTCTCTTGAATTATTCTGGTTCTAGAATCTGCTATGATTCATGTTCATAAAATTGTTGCAGTATGGCTGCGGGCACCCTGGCGCAACGCCTTTGGCGACACGATCGTCTCGCAACCAGCGCCCATTCCGCTGACTTCTGAGCTATTGTCAGACATGTACACTCTCATAAGTGTGGCAGGAATCAAACTAGGGGCCGTGACGCTTGAGACGCGTTTACTGATGATGGGCTGTTTAAGGTGGAAGTGAAAAAACATCGGAATTTTAATTCGAATTAAAATTCCTATCTTATAAAATTTTTGGTTGACCGTTTAACTGCTGGAGTTAAATCTACATCATTCTGGGTAAAAATATTTGTAGTACTACTGTTAGTAACTCCTGTCTCGTATTATACCCGTAAGAGTCCAAAAATGTAAGTTTATAACTTCCTCATTGACAATGACATTAGCTATAGCTGTTTTGGCTTTGCACTGTTAACTTTCGTCCGATTTTGCTCTTCCTGATTGTTTTACAGAATGCTGTTATTAGCGCTAACAAATTACCTGTAGGCCTCGAATAGATTCCCATTTGGTTTTTAACTGATATTGATGATGAACACTTTCACCTCGCAGATGAGGTGGCGTAGCCTTGATATTTTAAATATAAAAAATTATTTTTATTCGCTTTTTTCTACTGTTTCTTATATGCTTGTTGTTGAAGTCTATTCTTCCTCTGCGTTATTGATAATTTGATATTGATAGTGGAAGAACACTGCAAGATGAATTGTTTCAATACTGCAGGCTTCATTCTCGAATCAAATTTAAATCTGCGACAAATACTTCATAACAACAGTTCATTATAAAGCTGGTTAAATATATTTCTAATATTGCCTCAAAAATCAACTATTACAAGCAGCTCAAAAACAAACTACAATATTTGTACTGAAAAAAACAAAAAGAAAAAGCAAACATTGTTAATTGCAACTATTTGGAGTTGAAATTCTCATAAATACAACCTCTTACATTGAAAATCTGTGTCTGCAAACACTTAGATCTCAAAGTACTCTGTCAGAACTAGATTCACTCTGTCAGAACTAGATTCACTCTGTCAGAACTAGATGCAGTCTGTCAGAACTAGATGCAGTCTGTCAGAACTAGAAGCAGTCTGTCAGAACTAGAAGCAGTCTGTCAGAACTAGAAGCACTCTGTCAGAACTAGAAGCAGTCTGTCAGAACTAGATGCACCTTGTCAGAACTAGAAGCACTCTGTCAGAACTAGAAGCACTCTGTCAGAACTAGATGCACCCTGTCAGAACTAGAAGCACTCTGTCAGAACTAGATGCACCCTGTCAGAACTAGAAGCACTCTGTCAGAACTAGATGCACCCTGTCAGAACTAGAAGCACTCTGTCAGAACTAGATGCACCCTGTCAGAACTAGAAGCACTCTGTCAGAACTAGATGCACCCTGTCAGAACTAGAAGCACTTAGGCCAGTTTGACATCAAAACAAAAAACTGCATGAACATTAAACATGTTCAGCGCAAACCGCGGTCACAGATAGTGCAACTGCTGAGCGGACGCCCTACGAACCTATTCAGCTATTGACATGCCCTCCTCCCCCAGGCGGGCCGGCAGGTACTCAGACGCCAGGTAATCGGCGCCCATCTCGTACAGGGCTTCGATCTCGCACTTCCAGCCCAGCCGGCGCAGCTCGGCGGTCTCGCCAGCCAGTCCGGGCACCCGGCCGGCCAGGGAGTCGAGTCGGCGACAATCGGCCGACGTCAGCGGCAGCCGGTGCGCCGCCGGCGGCATCAGGCGGCCGAGATCCAGCGGGCGCAGGCCGAGGAGCCGCATGCCGGGCAGCGGGGCAGCCAGGTAGCAGGCGAAGATCTCCAGGCCGTAGGGATCGGCGTCCATCAGGGCGAAGACCGGTACGGCGTGGCCAAGCAGGCTGCTCAGCCTGGCGAGGAACTCCCGCGCCGCCAGCTCCGGGAAGCCGCGCGAGGTCAGCAGGAGCGGCGTGCCGAATCGCTGCGACAGGGCGGTCCGACGCTCCACGAGGTGCTGGAAGACGGCGTCCTTCTCCACCACCAGGATATAGTCGGCGTCGCAATGAACCTCCGCGATGCGCCGGAGGTCGCCTGGCAGCAGTTTGGGCTCGGCGGAGCAGTCAATAAGGGCGCCTCCGCCGGTGGATGCGGACGCCTCCGAGTGCAGGCAGATGCGGCAGTTGCCGAAGAGGGAGGTCTTGGAGGCGGCGATCACGTTCAGATCCCAGCGCGGCCTGTCCAGCTCCTGGCACAGGCGGTCGAGACGGTTGTCGAGGGCTCGCTAACGCGGGTATTGAGGGAGGGCCAGATGAGATTCAACCATAGGGACTTAATAATAATGATTTTTGTCTGAGGGATAGCGGTTCTCTAAAGGCTATTAGGGCCTCTGAAGGGTGTCGGGTGGATTTCTGAGTGGTGTCGGGTGGGTTTCTGAGTGGTGTCGGGTGGGTTTCTGAGTGGTGTCGGGTGGGTTTCTGAGTTGTGTCGGGTGGGTTTCTGAGTTGTGTCGGGTGGGTTTCTGACTGTTGTCGGGTGGGTTTCTGAGTTGTGTCGGGTGGGTTTCTGAGTGTTGTCGGGTGGGTTTCTGAGTGGTGTCGAGTGGGTTTCTGAGTGTTGTCGGGTGGGTTTCTGAGTGGTGTCGGGTGGGTTTCTGAGTGTTGTCGGGTGGGTTTCTGAGTGGTGTCGGGTGGGTTTCTGAGTGTTGTCGGGTGGGTTTCTGAGTGGTGTCGGGTGGGTTTCTGAGTGGTGTCGGGTGGGTTTCTGAGTGTTGTCGGGTGGGTTTCTGAGTGTTGTCGGGTGGGTTTCTGAGTGGTGTCGGCCTGTCGGGTGGGTTTCTGAGTGGTGTCGGCCTGTCGGGTGGGTTTCTGAGTGGTGTCGGCCTGTCGGGTGGGTTTCTGAGTGTTGTCGGGTGGGTTTCTGAGTGGTGTCGGGTGGGTTTCTGAGTGTTGTCGGGTGGGTTTCTGAGTGTTGTCGGGTGGGTTTCTGAGTGGTGTCGGGTGGGTTTCTGAGTGTTGTCGGGTGGGTTTCTGAGTGGTGTCGGGTGGGTTTCTGGGTGGTGTCGGGTGGGTTTCTGAGGAGTGTCGGTGGGTTTCTGAGTTGTGTCGAGTGGGTTTCTGAGGAGTGTCGGTGGGTTTCTGAGTGGTGTCGAGTGGGTTTCTGAGGAGTGTCGGTGGGTTTCTCAGGAGTGCTGGTGGGTTTCTGAGTGGTGTCGGTTGGGTTTCTGTTTAAGGATCTCTGAACGACGTTAGCAGGTTCTGAATCAGGTCGGATGAGTCAGAGAGTCTCTTGACAGTAAAAGTGCACTCTCTGCCGGTCTCTGGTCGTACAAAGGTGGAGCTTCACAATCTTTCAAAGTTCAAACTGCAACTTTTAATACTGCCTAATGCAAAACAAAAGATACCAGTGACCAACCTGGCAGCCCCAGAACTGCGGATCTAAGTAGTAAAGATCGCGCTTGGTAGCCACAGAGCCGGACAGCACCAGCGACTGCACCAGCGCTAGCAGGCGGGCCCGTTTGGCCAGGGCGCTGGCGCGGGCGCGAGCCGAGCCTCTTCCCCTGTCAGGCCGCCTAGACAAAGTCGGCTGCCTGCCAGCCAGCAGGTCCTCGACCGCGGCCGACACCAGGGCCTCGATTTGGCTGGCCACAGATGCTGGGTCGCTATTGTTTGCTGGGGCTGACATGCCGATGATTAGAAGTGCAATGCTGCAATTAAATCGATCATGTGTACAGTGAACTCTTAAGTTAAATGCAAGGAGTTTCCGCTGCTTAACTGTTCGGCGTATCCAAGCTGCAGTATTTCTGATTATAACTAGTGAATCCCCTACAACTCCGGGCGTCACTCCACAACTGGTTCAAGATCAGGGCGTCACTCCACAACTGGTTCAAGATCAGGGCGTCACTCCACAACTGGTTCAAGATCAGGGCGTCACTCCACAACTGGTTCAAGATCAGGGCGTCACTCCACAACTGGTTCAAGATCAGGGCGTCACTCCACAACTGGTTCAAGATCAGGGCGTCACTCCACAACTGGTTCAAGATCGGGGCGTCACTCCACAACTGGTTCAAGGTCGGGGCGTCACTCCACAACTGGTTCAAGATCAGGGCGTCACTCCACAACTGGTTCAAGATCAGGGCGTCACTCCACAACTCAAGATCAAGATCATATACATATTACCCGTATCCAAGTGTCTAACAGGGCGTCACTTTACCCCTATCCAAGTGTCTAACAGGGCGTCACTTTACCCCTATCCAAGTGTCTAACAGGGCGTCACTTTACCCCTATCCAAGTGTCTAACAGGGCGTCACTTTACCCCTATCCAAGTGTCTAACAGGGCGTCACTTTACCTGTATCCAAGTGTCTAACAGGGTGTCACTCTGAACTGTGTCTAACAGGACATCACTCACTTTTCTATTATATTGACATTTTATTGTGCTTATTAAAGCTTAGAGGGCATTACTCAGCTAAAAGTTCATTAATTTTTTTGCTTTTATTTAAATGTTTTTAAAAAGGCCAAGTAATATGTGCCTTACTGATTAAAGTTTAATATTTAATTTAAGTAAATCATATTGCAAGTTTATTCAATTTAATATTGTATGTATTCGATTTTGTATTGCCAACTGTTATTAACAACAATGTTATATTTGATTTGATATACTTGTAGCATTTAATTCTATGATCAACAAAAATTAGCGCAACAAAATTCTTAGTAGTTTTATTGATACTTACTATGTTAAGATATGTATAGAACTGGTGGGGAAACTGTTTTTGTATTTCTAATTTTAAAAAGCCTTTAATCAAATTTATAGAAGTCGAAAAATGCCTAAATATTAATTAATTTTTTTTTCACTCAAAATGTTTTATTAATTTTGACAATTTATTGCCAACAAAGTTCATTTTAATATTAAAAATGCACTTGTAGATAGGGGAAGATCAGCATGAAATTAGCATTTTAAATTTTACTAGGCCTATTATGCTTAAAAGTAGCACTAAAACCTTGATTCTTAAAATACCAAAGGTATACTTTTGGAAATTAGCATTCAAAGGGTTTTAAATTTTTGTATTTTTATGTATAGCCTACTGATTATAATATTAAAAAATTGAATGTTTATATTAATTTTGCAGCTACCTAACCTATAAATAACTAATTATTGAAGATAAATTTTAATGAAGTTGCTGAATTTAATTAAATTTACTGAATAAAGTGACTACTCATTTATTATATTGTGCTTCTGAATTAATTTACTTATAAAATTCCTTTTAATAAATATTTAGCTCCTTGATGCTAAACAGCATATCTAGATTATAAAAAGCAATGTATTTTGCATGTCTTTAAAATTGTAACAAGAAATTTTTTAAAATATTCATGGAGAAAATTAGCAGCTCTAAATATATGTTATTTTTTAATTAAATTGCACTTATTATAAATTGCCTTGATCTTGCTTTACTGAGGTCTTTATAAATGTATATTGCTGATATGTTAGATTACCCTTAGGTATAAAACTTCGCCTAGAAATATATTAGATTATATGTAAAGAATAAATCTTCAACTGTAAAAAAGTGGAAATGAAAGCCAAACCAAAAGAACGCGACGCCAGTTTAGTTTAGGATATCCAAGCCATTCCAAGGCACGTCCAAAGCAGTCACAAAATATTTAAAACATATTAATCAAAGCTTCCATTTTCATATTTTACTTACCACGACTACACTTTTAAGAAATAAATCGAATATATTGCAAAAACAGTCTTACTCTATTCTTTTATTTTAGTTTTTAATCTAAAAATTTGTTTGTCTACGTGGTAGAAAAGCGCGGTTATATAAGAAGTGATTCAACGTGCTACGTTACTTAGCATGCCCGGCGACCCTCATCTATTCGGCTTCGTAGTGCTGTCATTATTCACTTAATTTAGCGAAACACACAATGAGTGAATCAATTGGAGATAGTCAGATTCAATCCGTCCCTTTTTCGGATTCTGCCGCTTTCAGTCATCCATCAGCAATGCTATCTGCGGACAGCACTAAGAATCAGCTTGCCTTCTCGGATTATCTATCTGCCTTTTCTGGCGTAGATTTTCATGGTCTAAACCTAGACCTTGACAACATCATACCATACATGCAGGCCAGTCAAAATTCACCCTCGGCAATGGCTCTAGCTGGCGCTGATCAAAATGGTCACGGACACGCTGGCATGTACGAGAACGTAAAACTCGAAGATCAAATGTACGCCGCTGGAAATGCTTCTCAGTACCAGAGCAACCGCAACAGTACGGGTGCCTATCCTGGCTCCGCTGACATGAACTACGCTTTTAACCCACTTAGTGGCAACACTCAGCAGTTCAGCCAGATGAACTGCAACTATCCGGGAATGATTGCGCCTGCCAAGCCGGTGCAATATGGCGCGACGGATTTCGAATCGCTGCAGCAGAAGATTTCGCAGAAGAAGCAGACGCTGGACATTCTGCAGGGCGTGCTGCCGGATCCGCTGGCTAACCAGGAGAAGCGCTATATGACGATCACCGAGAGAATTCAGGTGCCCTCTTCTGATCACGTGGCCGAAATAGTTGGCAAAAATGGTGAGTGAAGTTCTTTTTCCAGTCTCTACTGCCTTATTTTTGCATCCATTTTTGCAATGAAAACAATTCCTTGAACGAGCTTTGAATCTGAGCTTTTTGAGGAGGCAGTTGGCAGTTTGAGTCTAATGCATTATTTAGCGATTGTCAAGTATAAATTTTACGTTTTCGTTTTGTCTAGGCTCATGATGCAGCTACTATATATGTATAATATACAGTAAGTACAATAGAATCTTTATCGTGTTTTCTAAACTAGCAGTAATCTATACAAGGCGTGTTGCAAATTTATTGATGATAATGAAATGAAAGCTCAATAGCTCTCGCCGACTCTAAGTAAAACCACAAGTGCCAGCTCAGCGAAATGCTCAAGTAAGCACTAGACATAGGCAGCACGCACACAGCACATACTGTGTACGCTCGTACATTATCGCAACCCTTTTTTATCCCCGCCTGTTCGTAAAACCTGCAGGTCAGCGGATCAAGCAGTTGCGCGAGCAGCTCAAGGTGTGGGTGAAGACGCCTTCGCGGGATGAGCCGCCCATCTTTGAGGTGACGGGCCTACCTGAGAAACTAGCAGAGGTGAGTATAAAATCTTTTTAGTATGCCAAAAACTGATCGCGTTAATGTACACTTAAATTGTGTTTTAGGCCGCACTGCTAAAACGAGAGACCCCCAACATTGTTATTCTCCGTGCCCCGGTATGAAAAAAAAACATGCAGCTTCCAGTTGCGACCATTCTTACACTATTAGGAATTTGTTCACCAAATAAGATTTTGTAGACTTGATGTATAGTTACATAAATAATAAAATATTTTACCAGTTTTGACAATCTGACTCACGTATATACCTTCCCATTTGACTGCATAACATCTCAGACTCTATGTAATGTTATTGATATGCTAAACTCTTATTCCAATGATTCACTGAACTCCACTCTCTTCACTCATAAATGCAGGCCAAGCGCATCATCCTGCAGATGAGCGAGCACTTCACCAAGGTGCAGCAGGAGCGACTCCACCGTGTGGAGCCCAACCGCATCGAGGATCGACTGTACGTCGAGCAGGACAAAGTGGGCCTCATTGTGGGCGCCTCCGGCCAGACCATTCGCTGGGTGCAGCAGCTGTCGGACACGCACATCGCCACGCCGCGCAAGCAGGAATCGATCCCCGGCCTACCGCCGCCTCAGACCTACTTCACCATCTGCGGCACGCCCGACAAGGTCAAGTTCGCCAAGCAGCTCATCTGCGAGTACGTGACGCTGCGCTGCCAGGGCCTCTGGCTCGACCCGGACTTGGAGCCGTCTGCCGAGGCTTCCAAGCTGGTGCGTGACTTTCACCAGCGGCGTCAGGTTGAGGACAACCAGCGCCGTACAGCGCAGGGCAGCCCGCCGGCAAGCAACACGCCTGTGCTCGGCCGATCTGCCGCGGCCGCTGCCGGTCGCCCGTTGGTTGGCGCGGCTGACGGAGACCACAACCCGGCCAGCGTGAAACAGCTGATCAGCGAGATGGACGACCTCTGGGGCTCGGCCGCCGCTCGTGCCAGCGCTCCAACCAGTTCCGCCGGCTCTTCCGGCCAGGAGTCGCCGCGTCGTTACATGCAGACTGGCGTCTGGAATCCAATGATGTACAGCGGCGGGCCCAGCTGCCTGGTCACCGGGGATCGACGCTTCTCGGCCGACGCGCAGCACGCCGGCTCGGCGGCCCCCGGCACGGTCGGTGCGGGCGCTGCCGCCAGCGCCATGACGAAGTCGCGCAGCGATGAGCAGGTGTCACCGCAGCCGCCCGTTGCCGGTGCTGTCGCTGCCAGCGGCTTCCGACCCGGGCCAGGCTGGATGTGAGAATATCGCTCCGAAACTCACCGGATGAGTTTGTTTGAGGTCACCGGTATGCATGCACTGAGCGCGTCTGCTCATATATTAATCTTTCTATTAATAGTTGTATATTAACAATGCCCGAAATGCGTTCCCCCTCCAAAGCGGAGAATTCACTCGATGTTTTATTAAATGTCTGCAGCGACAGCGAATGTTGTATTTTATCGCACAGCCTGCCAGTTCTCAAACTTCTGTTTGCTATATTTTGCACTGACGCAAAGTTCATTGCTTCTCTATTTTCTATTTTCCTACTATAAGGTCGGCGCGCGTTTTTTTGAAATTTCTCTTTTTTTAATTACAAATCTATCATTTGCTATGAAAGTTTTTTATTAATATTTTGCTTTAAAGCGGAGATAGCCTATCAAATTCCTATATTATAGTCTATTTCTGCATATAAATATATTTATCTATTGGTACAGTATTTCAAGGCGCCTCACAAAGGTCTATTTGCTACTTGAAATGCTCGTATTTTCGTAGTACCTCGCCACTAAGTTAAATATCATTAGCAATTTTGCGTTTTACGTTATACATATATATATACTATGTCGAATATATATACTATATTATATACATATATTTTATCTCTGTATAGATGCAGTAGGACTGGATGCATTTGCGGGAATTAATCAATTGGCTAATCTATATCATCAATGTATAAATGTTTACAAGTCCACAGAAAGTCAACCATAATTGCGATAATGCTCTCACAATTGTCACTGTTAATTCCAATGCAGTCTGACTGTAGGCGTTGCGCACTGTACATAATGATGTCCGAATTCATTTTTCAACTATTATGACTCTGCGTTTATAAATTAGCTGATCCAAGCTCGGTGACTGTCCGCTGCTCCCTTCGGATATTCTTGCTGCAAATCTGTTACAAATCAGCGAATTTTCTACCATAGTTATCTGCCTGCTAATGTATTGAAACCCCGCAAATTGGATCCTCGATTTACGTCAGTTTTAAACACTTTTTAGAAACAGTTTTTAGATGAAATTTTTTAAACAAATTTACCGGTTCTACCATCTGTCCGTGCTATCCATCAACTCATTTCAGCGGCTTTAACAAGTGCCCCTCACCCCACATTTTCAATTCGCGGCTCTCAAATTCGTTCAATATTTTTAACTCCTATTTTTTACTCAGCTTGTCGCAATGGATGGCCACTGCTTGGTTTATTTTTTGCTAGAGACTTAAACGCGAACTTCAATGACGCTGCCACTGCCGATCTTTTTGTACTTCGGTCAGATTTTCTAACCGCTGCCTGCGTTTATTCACCGATAGCTTTTTTTCTAAAAAAACCCTAAACAAAAGCAACTATAAATCAGAGCAGTTTTCCTTTCCGTTTGTCAATTAGGCAGGCATTTAGCTGTGCGAATTTGCAATTTTGTCCGAACGGCCTGGCATCCGCATTCTCTATTTTTCTAACTGACGCTTCTCAATCGCAGCTCTCCTAATAGTTGGTTTTCCCATTGAATCTATTTTAATCCTAATTTTATTAGTCAACAATTTTCATCGACAAAGATGTTTGCACTGTGCGCTCCTAGCTGAAGACGGGACTGTCCGCTTTAACTGACAATTTTTAACGAGATTTTGTGCGTACTTTTATATCTAGATAGCTTTTCACGTCGAGAGATCCAGCATATAGTTTAGGTATTTTTCTATTGCTTTATATGGCTGCAAATCCAAGCACAACAACTGCAGTGCATTTTACTCAGCTGATGGCACTAAAATCATTTAATTCGAGTACCCGCAAATCGCCCCCCCCCCTCAGAAATTCGCTGTTTGAGATATGCCCTCCCATTTTATATAGTTTGATGGAATCTAGCCGCTATGATAAATTATTTTAATCCACTGTTCCAGCTTAGTGTCGACTATTTTTGCTAACATAGGCAATATCTTTGAATATCTTTGTGCGGGTGTGACATCGAGTTTTTGTGTCTGCATCGCTGTTCGATATTTGCACTTTCGCCTGCAAAACCAATGCTATCGTTTTTTTTCAAATTTAACACCACCTGTTGCGATCGTTTGAAAATGGTGCCCTCACCTGCTCCGTGTACATTTTTACTGCTGGATTGATGCTGCTAATATCGGTATGGACTATGGACTCTATATTATATTTCATTTATTCATACTTCATATAGCAAATTGCTCTGACCAGAAGTTCTAATCCGCGATAACAATTCTGCATCTCCCCCCTCTGCGTGACAATAGATTTATAAATATCCGCCCTATATCATATCTCCCACTATGCTTGGAGTATATCTGTGCGTCTGAGAACACTCGTCTGCTATATTTTCTAAACACTGCTCACTCAGGTGCAAAGCTAGAGGTTCCTAAATGTGGAGGAGACCGAGCCGAGACATGGAAACATTGAATTATTGAATCCGAATTATGAATTAGTGAGCTGTGCAGCACCTCCTGTGAGGTCATGACTCGGCAAGGTCTCCCACATTTTGGAAGCGGTCTTGTGATTCGCTAGCGACGTGTGTTTCCGACACCGGCTGATGAGTATTGAGAATTCCGAATCAGAACTTTGTCATATCATCATTCAAGGCTATTTTTGCACTTGTTATCAAGAGATTTACCATTCATTTGGAAAAGTCAAAGCCCCAGAATTTTTCCGCGGACAACCTCAAATACTGATTTTTGTATTAAGTTAAACACCCGAGCACGCTAATTGGTGTTGTGTTTTGCTCTATTCATTCTCCGTCTTCTTGCACAGCTTGTGTAATTTCTCTTAAATTAATCGCGCAATTTTTCCAATTCATTTAGTTCGATTTTTGTCATCATTTTTTAACGATAATTTAACTTGCTCCCCGTCTCTTCGCAGACTTCGCTCCCCTCTCTCGGCCGTGCTAAATACATATTAATATACTTAATCGAGTCCCGAGCCAAGACAAAACTAAATTCTTACAATTTCCTGTCTGTTCATGTTTGGAGCCAAAAACCTGCATTAATCGTGGATAGCTAAGCTATTCGGTCTTTGTTTAGCGAGAGAAGGATTTTCACATAGCTAGCTGCTGCCTCAGTGTGTTTCAGATGAGTCATGCTGGATGGCGCTTTGTTGACTAATGCGACCTATTCAGGAAATTCAGGAAAATGGAAAGGAAGATCAGCCAGAAATTTTTGTATGTATCCGACTGAAGCTTATTTAAGTCGGCTGCTAGGCCCCAAGCATTGACTATTGACTTCATGCTGTATTGATTTGCTCCTCATTGTTTATTTGATATTGATTGAAAAATTCACATTTTAAGCGCTATTGCAAGGATAGTAAGGAGACTGTTACAGGCAATTCTTTCAGACTGTACGCCGTTGAGTCATCTTGCGCTCCAGGGTTGCGCTCTGAGCTCAGACTCCCCTGGGGGCAGGGAGGGTTGGTGGGTGGACCGCACGCACGCCCCATCCTTGCTCAGCTATTATAGGACTTGGAAAAGAGAGCTCTGGGCAGGCTGTGGCAACCCCCCCCCCGGCATGCTAAGTGTGCGCGCGAGTTCAGCCCAGGCTTGAGAGGAAAGCGAGTGAGTGAGTGACTCATGCGAGGAAAAAGAAAGAGGAGTGGAGCGCTGAGCACGGGACCGACAATGCGCGTCTGGCCTTGTCTAGCATGTCACATGACTCAGCCAAGCCTCTCTAAAGCCAGTGGATATCATGGACGGTATTCCATTTGAACCCAAATATAAAATTCATGGCTAACACTGTGTCTAATAGTGTTTCTTTTGGACTGGCAATGCACACGCATACTTCCCTCCGCAAGTGAAGCACGTGAGAGACCTCCACCCACGTGATTGGGTCTAGTTCCAGGCGCCGTCAGTTGTATTACTGGTATTGTACCATAGACATTTGGGCCGGAATTGGGTGTGGGTCGAAGCTCCAACTTATGACCATAGACTATTCAACTATTGAATAACCAAACTAGCCAAGATGGTCGCCGATTTGCAAAATGCTATTTGCAAAAAGGTCACGGAGCAATATAATATAAGGTATCATTTATTTGGCATTGCAACAACTGAAAGCCTAATCATTTTTTCTGGTCATTGTCAGATCACCATGGTGACTGCAAGGGAATCAACAAAAAATGTCACATTTTCGTCACTTTTTGTTCAGATTTTACCAATGGTCCGGCGCAGACTCCATGCTGAATCTACCAATCTAAATCCAAGGACTACTTAACAACGTGTTGTCTAAATCTCCGGAATCTCCCGGTGCATTTATCCCACCATCTGTGGCGGGGGGCTATTTAGCGATCCGATTTTATCATGCGCACGACGAACGTTGGGAATTTCCCCTCCTGCTCCTAGTGCTGGGCTGGGATCAAAGAAGGCAAGCCGCCGGCTCATAAACTTTTTACTGGACCCACTGTCCCGAAACCCGAGTGCAGTCAAGCTCAGTACTATCCAAGAGTTATATTTTGGTTGCATCAGGGAATGTCCAGCTTGTTTTTTTAGAAATTTAAACTTTTAGGCTAGCTAGGATAGCGCCAGAACTTTTAGATAGAGAGCGACAGCAGCTGACACATGGCGACGGCATCTGACACAGGGGTTGGCAGTATCTGACATAGTTTGACAGCATCTGACACAGGGGTTGGCAGTACCTGACAGTTTGACAGCATCTGACACATGACGACAGCATCTGACACAGGGGTTGGCAGTATCTGACATAGTTTGACAGCATCTGACACATGACGACAGCATCTGACACAGGGGTTGGCAGTATCTGACATAGTTTGACAGCATCTGACACAGGGGTTGGCAGTACCTGACATAGTTTGACAGCATCTGACACATGACGACAGCATCTGACACAGGGGTTGGCAGTATCTGACATAGTTTGACAGCATCTGACACATGACGACAGCATCTGACACAGGGTTGGCAGTATCTGACATAGCTTGACAGCATCTGACACATGGCGACGGCATCTGACACAGGGGTTGGCAGTATCTGACATAGTTTGACAGCATCTGACACAGGGGTTGGCAGTATCTGACATAGTTTGACAGCATCTGACACATGACGACAGCATCTGACACAGGGTTGGCAGTATCTGACATAGTTTGACAGCATCTGACACAGGGGTTGGCAGTACCTGACATAGTTTGACAGCATCTGACACATGACGACAGCATCTGACACAGGGGTTGGCAGTATCTGACATAGTTTGACAGCATCTGACACATGACGACAGCATCTGACACAGGGGTTGGCAGTATCTGACATAGTTTGACAGCATCTGACACAGGGGTTGGCAGTATCTGACATAGTTTGACAGCATCTGACACAGGGGTTGGCAGTACCTGACATAGTTTGACAGCATCTGACACATGACGACAGCATCTGACACAGGGGTTGGCAGTATCTGACATAGCTTGACAGCATCTGACACAGGGGTTGGCAGTATCTGACATAGTTTGACAGCATCTGACACAGGGTTGGCACTTGGCAGTGTCTACTTGACATAGTTTGACAGCATCTGACACAGGGGTTGGCAGTATCTGATATAGCTTCACAGAATCTGACACAGAAAGAGCCAGGATCCAATCCTGATTTTCACAATTTTGGTGAGAAACCTGTGACTGAGCTCAGCTGACTCATTCTGAATCGCATGGATATTAGGAGTCAGGAGACACCAGCATGTCC
This sequence comes from Macrostomum lignano, assembly GCA_002269645.1. NCBI lineage: Eukaryota > Metazoa > Platyhelminthes > Macrostomidae > Macrostomum > Macrostomum lignano. The sequence goes on along the minus strand of NIVC01002030.1, from coordinate 175,148 downwards.
TAATCGTGCTAGTACATACAAAAAGTTCTAGTCAGCAAAAATCGCTCCAGATGTGCTTGGTAAATTTGGTTTGTTTTCCTCTACAACGCACTGTGAGTATGCTTACGCAAAGCTCAACAATTTTGAGATAACAAGCAACTGAACTCATGCATGCCAGTCATGTAGCTGCGGTTCCATAGTTTACTGAAATTGCGAAATTCGCATTGAAAAAAATAGTCATTCCCTGACATAAATTTAATTCCACAGTCCCCACCCGCGCACTCTGATCTCTCTTTCTCTCTCTCTCGATTCAACTCGATCCTTCGGTCAGTTGAGATTCGGCGAGCTCAGCTAAACCGAACGCATCGAGCCGCCATGCACAAGCCTACGAGTGCTTGGTTATCTTTCGTAGAGCGGTACGTGGCAGCCTGTGTATCAGTGTGTGTATGTGTGTGTAGCATGTGCCTGTGCGCAGCGATAGCAGCAGTGTAGCTCTCATTTCCGTGTCTGCGGCTCTGTTATTAAGGCAGGAACAGGCACCGAGGCAACGCATGCCATGCGACCAGCTAATGCACAATTGCTAACTAAAATTATATTTCGCGCATGCGACAGATATACAGACAGCAAAGCAGCAAGTCTTTGAATTGGCTGCGAAAAGTGCTAAATGTGGAAGTTCAGGCGATTTGAATGGCTGCACTTATGTATATCAGCTCGTTTACCCTTAACGCGAAACATATTTATAAATGCGCTCTTCCTTCTCCTGAGAGATTCATTCTTGGCGGCTCACCAGTGCGTTCTGCATCGAAAAGCCATAAATAAGGCAGAGAAAATTCTGATTAATTCGAATCGAACCAACCCCAGCAGGACTGAGAGTTTTCCGCCTTATCGGTAGGGCAGTCATGCCGAACAAAGTATAGCATAGTAAAGCATATATGAATTACTAATGGAGATGTCGTGTGA